>PVQB02000185.1:0-26366 GCA_002980475.2 Fusarium beomiforme
GTTTAGAAGACCCAGTGCGGGCTGGAATACAGCGAATTAGTAACCTCGTCCTTAACGACGAGTCGTCTGCCTCGATAGGACTAGCTTCACCGCTCCAAGCGGTATTAAAAGGCGCTGCTGTTACATGGGTCAGTCGTCATCACGCTCGGAATCTTTTAAGTTCCGATGGATTTATAATTGCTTCCGTGATTATGAGTCGCTTGTCATGATAAGGCCAGCGTCTGTGCTTTGGGCAGGACCCGAAGATCCGGCATGTATTGAGTCCCTTTGAGTTTGAAATGATGGTAGTGCATGAAACAGCTGATTACGAAGATGCTGACGTCTTCGTGAGGTTGCTGTAAGAGACTGTGAGTGAGCGGTGAAGTTGTAGTAAAGTATCTCCTGTAGGTTGAGAAATGGCTATATATACCTGCTATTTACTGATGACACTAGCCCTTGCTTTCATCAATACAACAATTTCAATTTCCCTTCACTCTGACTAAATCACACCAACTACATATACTTCAAGCAAAATGAGTTCCTACAAGAAAGTAGCTCTCCTTGGTGTAAGTTTCAATTATCCGCATTTTCTAAGCCAGTTGCTAAAACAGTTCTACAGAAAGGTCGCCTAGGAAGTGCGGTCCTTGAGGAGTTAGTCAACGATGAATTTTCTGTGACTGTTTTGAGTAGAAACCCTTCTGGTATGAAGGATCTTCCTTCCGGGGTTGAGACTCGTCAGGTCGATTATTCCTCTCAGGATAGCCTTGTCGAGGCGCTGCGAGGCAATGATGTCGCAATCGCTACCTTTGGATCCGGTGCCATTATGGGTCAGGAGCCAATCATTGAAGCTTGCATAAAAGCTGGAATAAAGCGATATATTCCAGCCGACTGGGGTTCCGTGACAACTGACCCCGAGGCGCGCACTCTGCCCATCAACTACCCAACGGCCCAAGTCCAGGAGTCCCTCAAGAAGAAGGCCGAGGCGGGCTTGCTTGAGTATACGATTTTCTCCGTGGGCGCTTTCTTGGATGTACTCCTCGATTTCCCCTTCATTCTCGACTTGAAGACATCTTCGATCCAAATGTTTGACAATGGTGAGCACGGCTTCAGCACTACCAGTCTTCATAACATTGGAAAGGCCGTTGCCGGCGCACTCAAGGCCCCTGAGGAAACCAAAAATCGAAATCTTTTCATTCACGACACCGTCTTGACCCAGGCCAAGGTTTTGGCCATTGCAAAGAAGTACAGTCCCCCGACGGTTCAGTGGACAGAGACAAAAGTAGACGGACAGAAAGAGTTGGAGAAGTCTCTTGACAATTTCTCAAAGGATCCAACCAACTTTAATCTCATATTCCCTTTGCTCAAAGCTCTACTACTTAGTGGAAAGTATCGTGCTGCCTACCCTAAGGTGGACAACGAGCTGGTTGGCATCCCTCTTCTGACGGATGAAGAATTGGAGAAGAAATTCGCTCCCAAGTTTCAGCGTGCTTAATTTCTCTAGTTAGGAATTCATTTTAACAATATAGGACTGTTCTGGAAAGAAGCACTCCCTACTTAGTTTGTAGACTGGGTTGGAACTAGAGATAATATATTGGGTTATTATAATTGTAATATCTCCTTAAGGCCACTTATATCTACATTTAGTGAGTGATGCTGGTGGTTTTGATGTTTATCGATAAGCGGCATATCCGGTGGTCTGGTGAGGGGCACACGCCACAAGTGGCTCTGTACATGCATGTGCCTCGTTTCGGGCATGGCAGGATTAAACAGGCAGGATAATAATAACATTAGGACCCCGCCTTTGGCCGCGACCCTCCTTTAGCCAAATCATGATCACCTCACTTATTTAATCATCACAACACCAAAATCAATTGCATCATGATGAAAAGTAGGCCAATTAATTCAGAACAAATTGGAAATTGTATATAAGCTTTTCTGTTTTACTTTCTGCAACTTCAATTGAGGTTTTTTGGAGTTGAGGTTGTAAACGGGTGTGGGCAACTGAGTCGGCATTCTTAGTCCCAATTGATGAAGAACGTCCATCACCACTCCAATTTGGTACTGAATTAATTGAAACTCTGGGATCTGTATCGCACCGCTATATCGAGCATTTGCGCATTCTATTTTCATTCATAAGTGTCGCTTTGGCTGCGTTCCTGGTGATACCGAAATATCTCAAGTCAGTGGCCTGCTCAGCGACAGCGATCAAGCCGCTAAAGTTATGGGGAGATGAAGTTGGCGGGACGGACATAAGGCTGCGCCATTACCACAGCATTTGAGTAAAATGCTCTTGCAATTGAATTGTGTGTCGCTTATGTATTCTGATCATGGTATGGGACTTCTTGTTGTCATTTACGCCTGAACGGTTGAGTTCCTGGTGATATAAGGTATTCTCCTGGTGGTAACAAGGTTAACTTCGTGGAGAGAACTTTAGCTGGATTGCTGAAGAGTCTACACCAATAATCCAATCTTTAAGTGATATGCTTTTATAATTGATTCCTAGGTCGCCTGAGTACTCTGATCGTATTTTAAAGCTTTGCATTATCAGTTACCCCTTGATGCTTGAGTTCCTGGTGATTGAGTTTGAGGTGTTCACTTGGTGGTTGACAGGCTTAAAAACTTACATTATGGCCGTTCGTTCATCTTGACAGCGACAATGAAGAGTCCACGCCAACAACCCAATCTTGAAGTAACATACTTGTACAATTGAATCCAGTGTCGCTTGTCAATCCTGACTATGAAGCTGTTTATTAAATGGCTATTTATCCATAATTAGATGTAATCCCGGTGCACGCGTATCAACATTCGTCAGCTGGGCCCAGCTCTCAGGTCAGTGGATACCCTCTAAATTCAAGCGCTGCAAGTCAAACACATCAACCTCCCACATTGATGGGCGATATTGCAGGCCACATCTGTGTGAAATCAATTGGTTTGCATTTTCTTAGTCGTTGCTGAGGGCCAAATAATACATTCTGTTAATCACTTGAGTCTGAGCCCATTATTCGTAGAGATCCTGGTATTGAAACTCACAGCCGCTGTCTGAGGTTCCAAGTCTCATGCCACCACCAGCATCACCGAGATATTGGGACGCCAGGAACTCAACCACAAGAGATCCAATACTAATAAAAATGAGGTTCCTTATTGGATATCATATGAAAATTAGCTAACGACTTCAGATTCTATTTTATAAGTGTTTATTGAAGATTTCCTGCCGGTTGAAAACTCTGCTTCTACCTCTTTCCCCCTTCAATCGGTACTGCACTCGAGGTATACCTCAGTCATCATGCAAGTCTTTATAACTTTTTTCCTCTCTTTCAACTCCATCATAAGCCTCCGAATTTGTCTGCGCGTCTCCCGCCGTTTTAAACCTCCGATTCAATTTGTTGAATACCAACTCCCGCGCCGTTTTCATCCCGTCTGGTCCTCTTTTTTCGTCCCGTCTCGACAACACCAAATTTCCCTTCGCGATGTTTTCCCCGTCCCCTCAAATTGAAGTCCCCAGTCTCTACCGCTTGTCGCCCGCCAGCGCTCTGCAGATCCATTCTGTTTCAGGCATGTAGCCCAGTCAACTCTTTGCTGATACCGTTCTTCAGTCCTGGAGCAAGAACGTCTTGGTGTCTCTGGCCAAGATTATCTCCTCAGCCAGCACAAAAACTGACACTACAGTTGACGACGTGGTGGCTTGGTTCAAGGAGAATGCAGAGTCCTGTGGTGGCCTCAACCAGGAGGCGTGCACTCAAGCCGATCGGTGGCTGAGTGAGAAATCGGCTACCAGTGGTAGCAGAAGGTTGTCTTCTCGGGCAGAGGAAAGAGAGTCTTCCTAGCATGAAGATCTCCCCCAACGTAAGTACTATCCCCTATCATTCTTTGCCAGTCCATATACACAAGAAGCATACATGAATGTTCAAATGCTGATACTGTGCTAGAAAATCCTCAGAAGCGACCCGTTAATGCCAGCGACACAGAAGCCTCGCGCCGCAAACGGCGCTCATATAAGAGCCCAGAACGAAGGGCCTCTTCCAGCCCAGACACCACCACCGTATGTCAATACTAATTTGTCTCATTAATTCCGATCAATTGCTGACATGATAGTAGAACCGCGAAGAGCTAGTGCGCTCGGAGCACATCTCCATCCTCAGAGAGAAGTCGGCTGCTGCTGAGGATCGCCTCAATGAGGCAAATACACTCCTGGACGAGATCGAACCTCGCGTCGTTGCCCTGCAACGACAAATCGCCAATGTCAATTCTGGCGCGCTCCAAGAGAGCATCAAGGAGGCCACTGCCCGCCTCGCAACCTCCACCGCCCTGGTCACCAAGCACCAGCGATACGTGGACGGATACCAGGAATTGGCGCTGCCCGATGTGCCAACCTACCATGTCCAAGCCCTGGAAACAGCTCAAAGCGAGCTCGACAAAGCATCCCGGGATGTTCAAACTGCTGAGGGAGTGTTGGCGTCTGCTCAGGAGGAGCAGAGAGAGTTTAAGCGTGTTGGGGAGAAGTTGGTGATGTTGGGCGCTGAGAAGGCGACCCTGGAGGAGTCTGTCCGTGAGCTGAAGTTGGACAAGGAACGATGCGATGTGTACCTTGGGATGGTGGAGTATGGGCCTGATGGTTTGGCCACTCTGCGGGAGGAGGATGTTGGTGCTTGGAAGGGGATGTTGGACCTAGATTAGTTTGTCTGTCTGTGGGCGTGTTTTGGCTTGGTTGTCTGGCGTTTTGGTTGCTTTCCTGGGGGTGTTTACTGGGTGTTGATACTGGAGGTAATGAAACTGGGTGGTGTTTTTTGGTCTTTTGATCATGACCATGCTGCTCTCCTCTTAATTTTTATTTGTGAAATGACCTGATCTCACAGGCCTCATATGAATGCTACATGACCTACACGCGTATTTTTTCTCTGCGCATCAAGGACGATTTGGGAGTCAATTGAGATTAACAAGGAAGCATCGGGAAATGAGCAGCTTCTGCACAAATGAGGTGCTTCAATCGACAAACTTACTCCTGTCACTTTCGCCAGTATACATCAACTCCTTTCCAATTGTTCTGAACCCATGGGGTTAAGATCCTGGTGTCTGCGCGACTCTATCATCAATGCCCATCAATCGACGTTTGACCCTACCCTATGGAAAATGACAAGCGGCGGGATAGCCACAATCCACGTGCGAATAGTGAAATCTGATCCGTGCTATAGATTCCCGATTAATTCAATATCTATTTCTGCCTTTTATAGACATTTAAGTAGTTAATTGAGTGAGTTGCAGCTTTATCTGGAAAATGCCCAAGGTGACCCTGCTGAGCTGAGGGGAGGTCACAGTTGACAACTACTGCACCACCACAAATACATTGGCTGATAGTCTCATAGTATTGGCCCAGTTATTGCGATACAGAGCCAGCTTTTCTTATATTTTTCTGACCTCAGATGGTCGAGTTCCTGGTATTTTAATTCACCCACCAAAGCCAAGCTCCATACCTCGCCAACCCACGAAAACTTCAATATCACTGTGCGCCGACAGAAACTACCCCGTAGCGCTCCAGATCAACCATGTATGCAATTCTAATATGACCCAGCCTTTTTACAAGAGCTTCTGATCTCAGATAGTCGAGTTCCTGGTAAGACAAACCTCTCACCAGAGTTGATCTCAACAGCCTACCGAGCAACGAGAAGCTCAAACAACCGCGCATCCACAGAAATCACGATTTGATGCCCCATATCAATTCTATTTTCAATTGCGACACGAAACCAGCTTTTTGCAGATTTTTCTGACCTCAGATGGCGGAGTTCCCTTCGACACAAATCTCCCACCAAAGCCGCACGTCTCAATATGGCCATTGCTGACGGGATTTATCACAATACCCCTAAAAAACCATGCGCCCCTATAAAATTATATTTCGCTCTCAAAACCCGAAACCAGCGCAATTTTGTTTGATGTTTTCCATTGTCAATTGGTTGAGATCCCGGACAATGATAGTGTTGTAGTCCCTGAACCATGAGCCGAGCAGGAAAGCCAGTGGGATTCTTAGGTTGTATAGCCATTCAATTTATAATCAGACCAAGCAATTGTGATAATATATGAGTGCTTGATTGATCAAGTGCTTATACACAATTTCCTTCCACTTCGATTTTGATGCCCTTCGGCGATGTGGTGAAGGATACCGATGAAAGTTGATGGGCAAGTCGGAAGGGGGATCCGAAATTGAGTATAGCTACAAACTACGTTAAATGATAATGTATTGACAAGTAACTGACTTCCGGGCTGTGTTATATTGTACATTCAGCTACAAGGCCTGAGCAAAAACACAGTCATTGGTTGAGCATTCTGTCGTGAGCAAGTTCGAACATTGGGTCCCCATTCTGCACGTTATTATCCCTGGGATCATGTTGATTTGTTATTCAATCTGATAATGCATTCGGATTTGAGGGATCATGGTCACAGGTGATATCATCTAAGACTTGGCCCAGGAGATCGGACAAGAAAAGCTGTGAGCCAGTTAGTTGGTTGGCTTCAAGAGGTGTGCAGCCTCATTTGCCGACAACCTGAACTCAGGGATGTGCTGACGCTAACCCTGATTTTTATTCTGCCATTATGAACCGCTCTGCTGAGAGTCTCAGGCACCAATGCTGACAGACCGAGGCATAGACGATATTGCAAGCATTTATTCCAAAGAAATTATATACCATGAATAATCATTTACAGAACCTCTATGCGAAGAATGTGCTTCACAAGGATGATTCCTTTCGCCTAGTCTCTCTTCAACCAGGGAGTGACAGCGCTCTCAACAAGTCAAGTCAAGTCAAGCCAGAGCTCTAGCTTGTCTTGACTTGTTTAGTTAGCGGTCTGACTTGACTTGACTTGGCTTGACTTGATATCTTGTCAAGCCTATTCAAGCCGTGTTAGTAAGCAGGCCGGCCATCGTGAGCTCAACGGCAGACTGGCATCTACGGATAAAACAGTCATCTAGAACAAGAGCCCGGCTTTAGATCAGGGGATTCCGCCGCCAAAACTTTACACAAGTGAGCATCTCCATCGTCAGATCTTGGAGAGAGTGTCGCTGCGTGCCAACCAAGAGCTTGGCGAAGCTGAAGACTCTCTCACACTCGCACGCCGTCGAAGGTATAGATAGGAGATCGTACGCCATCCTCGCAAGCCGTGGAAAGTCCTTCTCTCTCTGCCGCCACCACTCGAAAGGATCCTCAACCTCCTCGTCTTCGTAGATAGGCTCTTCAAGATACTCTTTAACTTCGTCTCGGTTGGCCGGAGAGGGGCGTTGAGCAAGGTAGCTGTGCGCTCCGAGATGCGAAGACTTCGTCTTCTTCTGTATCGGGGTCGGTTGGGTGGGGAGCTTATTGTAGTCCCGGTCGAAGAACTGTTTAAAGCTGTCGACCATGCGTTTGGCTTGTTCACCCGGAAGGTATTCGCGAATCCACTTATCCTTGAAGGCCGGATGTAGAATCATAGCCGTCCAGTAAGCAGGCGAGTCCTCTAGTAAAGTAACGTATTTCTCGAGCTTGTAAATGGCGTATGTGATACAACCACGTACGGCCCTGAGATTCACGTCGTCGATCTCGGCTTTGGAGGGTGGATTTGGCCATTTCTCGCACCGCTGGCGTTGTGAGCCCTCCTCTTCATCTTCCTGCTCGAGTATTTCTTCGGCGCCGGAGTCCTCTAACGCTACGGGTGGGTTGATCGATCCGACTGGCCGCCCTGGAAGGTCAATCACGGAATCCCGGTATTTGTGAGGTAAGCCCACGCTGCGCTAGGGTCGCTGAGATTGAGCAGCAGGTGGTGAAACAGGCCGCGAAGAGGGCGGCGAGGAACCATGTGCGGCAGCAAAGCGGAGTGGTGCGTCGCCAACTCGGATCTCTCTCTCCGGCCCCTCGATCTCTGGCCCAGGGAAAACTCGGTCAGAGTCGCTATATTCGGCGAGCTGCTTGCGGAGGTGGTCAACGAGGTAAAATAACGAGGCAGCGGCCTCGGCAAAGCGAGGCACTCGACCTGTCAAATTATTAGTTAACCGGAGTAAAAGCCGGGAAGAAAAACCTGCCTTCGAAATACTTAGTTAGCTTTTTAAACGGTAGTAGTACTGCAAGAGTAATTGCTAAGACGTGCCAGTCGTCTTGCGAGAGAAGATATTCGTCCGGAATCCGCTTCGTTTTATCTGCGTGGCGAGATATAACTGTTGTGTAGATCTCGATCGGGTCTTTTAACCGGAAAGCTCTTTCTATGGCAGTGAAAAAGGAATTCCACCGAGTATCGTTGTCTTGGAGGAGCATTAGTTGGCTAACCTCCCACAGAACTTCGCCGAATTCGTCGACTTCCTCATCGCTAAGCTTCCCTTGCGCGTATTGGAGGAAGCCCTCTCGGCGTTGCGAAGACCTTCGGACCCAGCCTTGAAGATTGTGAATCCTGACGAATGCGCCTGTTGGCCGCCATTCTTCGAGGAAGTTGAGGACCTTTTGAAGGGCTGCTTGTTCCGCTGGTTGCGATTCGAATCTCTTAAGCACGTCTTTGAGCTTCCCCTCGAGGTAACTCGTAGCGCCGAGGTTGTAGATATGATTGACACATCGAATTCTACGCTCCTGCGGCTGAACGTCAGGTAAATGAGCGGCGATAATTTCGTTGACTGCGCTGTCGTTTGCATCGGCGTTATCGCACGTGAAGTAACCTAAGTCTTCCGCAGAGATCTCGTACTCCGAGAGTACTTCACGCAACGCTGGACCGATATTTTCACCAGAGTGCTGGCCGCAGAGCCGCCTCAACGCCAAAAGCGACGTCTGCGGTCTTTTTAACGCGACTGTGAAGTGAACAGCCACGCCGAGAAGCGCGTATTTTTGAGGGGAAGTCCAAAGATCGAAGGTGAGATGCTTCTTGTACATAGAGGTGGTAAGTTGACTTCTCAATAGCTCTTTTTGCGACCGGTACTCTGCTTCTAACCACGATCGAATTGTAACGCCGCTGCGAGGCAAAAGCTCGTCAACGAGTTCTTCATTCGACAAGCCGAGAAGCTTTCGAAAGTCAGGGTGTTCGACGGCTGAGAAGGGTACATCGGCATCTACAATCCAACGGAGCAGTAGCTCCTTGAACAGCTCTGCCTTCGGCTTCGGAATAGCTAACCGTTCTGCGGCTTGCCTTTGCAAGTCGAGTACCGTTCGCTGGCTCTGACGCCGGCGAGGTGGCTCAGACTCTATAGTCTCGCTGTCTACCTCACCAACAAGAAGATCGTGATCTTTCCTTAAGTGCCGAAGCGCTCCGCTTGTACCGCTGTTGACGAGGGCGTATAGCGATATTTCCTTCTTTTTATCACACTGGTTGCAAAGCCAGAAGTCCCCCTTCTCCCTATTTCCAACGACTTTAGTGAGCCGCCGGCCATACGGGTCGATAGGCGACTTCCTCGCCCTCTTCTTCCTGTGTAACCACTCGGTCGGTACGTAATCTTCGCGTTGGATCTTGATCTTGCTCATCAAGCTAACTTCAGTAGGGATCTCGTTGATGTCGATGTCTCGAAGCTGGTCGGAAACGGACCGTCCACCGCGAAAAGTAGCAAACGCGGTGCTTCCGGCTGCGGCGGATCTCGTGTTCAGGGTCGACGGTTGGCTGGCCGTCTCGGTAACTGCTTCCGAGAGGGCGGCCACCGAAGAGGTATCGTCAATATCGGACATCTTGACGGTGATGAGCGTGGTGCTTGGGGCTAACTTTTAGCCGTGCTGTCGCACGACACGATTGTTTGGATGACTGAACAACGATCGGGAAGATCCCCTGCGAATCAGGCAATGAATGACTCTTAATTTTCTATCTAAAGGAGCGACAAAGGTCGGTCTCTTATACCTATATTTAATCTGCCGATATCATAGGCAGCAGGCTGCTGCCTGATGCTAGTTGTGGTCGTTCACTCTCATCGTGAACTTGTTCACGATGAGAGCGATTCTTGTCTTATTTGTGAGCGAGCGACTTGATATTGAAACGTGCCAGCAGGATTTTTACGATCCGAGCCACCGTACCTCCGTAGCTATGACCGCTATAGGGTTCGTGCTTGCCAAGCCGGTATCAAGACAAGTCAAGTCAGCTAAAATAGCCGTCTCGCTTGATAAGATCGTCAACTTGACTTGGCTTGACTTGTCTTGGCTTGTCTGGTCTTGGTTAGGCTTGTCTTGTTGAGAGCGCTGGCGTAAACCTCATCCTCGTCAAAGCGGGCAGGGAGACGGCGTACGCGGCTTGGCCGACTGTTGCGCTCACAGAAATTTGCCGGCGCCGTTGCAATCCGCTCCGCAGCATCCAGATGAGTTTCACCCACTGTCTCCGCCCAACTTCACTCTAGAAGACTTTCCAGTCCTCAAAGTGCTCCAGCAGATATTCCATTCCTATCAACACCTCCCATAGACGTCCATGGCTATCACCTTTACCCCAGCCTTGCGTCCGCATCGTCTGAAGGTATATAGGTTTGAGAATCTCGTTCACTTCGCCAAGAACCCGCTAGTCTTCGCTGGACATTATGTCATCCGCTGGGATACGTCTTGATTCGTTTTCCTCCTCTTGAATCGCAAAGAGAAATGCCCTGATGTCTGTCTGCTTTCGCAAAGCCCTCTCAATCATCATGTACGTTGAGTTCCACCGTGTTTAGTTGTTCATGACGACCTCGAGCTCGGCCCTGGATTCCTCGCAGAGCCGATATCCCTCGTAATCCTGCTCCCGGGCAATTCGCTTGAACTGTTCGCTCCGCTGCGGCGATGAACGGATAAACTTGACAACGTTGCGGAGCTTCCCAATGGGCCCCTTCGTGCGCCAATGATCCAGGCCCTGCTCAATAAGGCCGCGCATGCTGTTGATGTCAGACTCCAGCTCGAACGAGTCGGCGTCTTTGCCAAAGAGAAAGGCTTGCGCGACGAGATTGAGCGTGTGCCCATAGCATCGCATCCGGCGGGCCTTTATATCAACAGGCCTCATCGATAGATCGAGCTGCTGGTACATGTGGTATCATTTGCCGCCATGTTATCAGAGATGGCACAGCCAACTCGCCCCTCAATCTCCCATTCGTGGACGATGTCGACAAGAGAACCCGCAAGATTCTCGCCACTATGAGCACCAGATTTACGGCGCAAAGCCAGAAGACGGGACTGCTGATGCCCCAGTTGATAGATAAAGTGCGCAAATACAGCCATGATTGCAAAGCGATTCGGTGACGTCCAGAGATCGAAGCTAATATGCACCGCTGTCAACGCGTTACAGAGCTCTGCCTTGGTATCTCGATTCGCTTCAAAGAGCCGGTGCATCTCTCTAGTGACAGAGCTACCACTCCACGCCATCTGGACCACTAAATCGCTGTCGAAATGGTTGAAGATCTTCCGAACGAAGCTGTGCTCGAAGATGGTGAATGGCACATCGCTATCAACGACGAACTCAATGCTTAGTTCTTGTATGGCTTTTATATTCGCTTTTGGTATGGCGCTTTATTCTAGCCGGCGCCTTTTGGGTGTTGCACCAGAATAAATATCAATGGCACTTTCATCACCAGGACTTGGCTCACTAGACTGGCTGGCTGGGGTGATCCAGTGAGCTCTATGCAGGTCGGTCAGCTGCTGGGTATCTTGTGAATAATATTGAACGGGACAAGTAAATGCTTTCGGAGATGATCTGCTGCGGAAGACGTGGCTTGCACCGAGAAGAACTCTGCTGCGCCTTTCATGTCACATCGATTGCAGCACCAGACATGATCTATCGGTTGATCCTGATAGTTCAGTTCGACAGCGAAGGTCCCGTGCGACCTAATCCAGCTCTTCCTGCCCTTTGCACCTTTTCGAGCTAACAAATCCTCCTGGACGAAGCGACGGTTCTTCCAGGTAATCTTGGGCAGATTCTCAATGGTCGGGTTGGGAGGTAAAGCTCCAACGGCCGCTTCTTCCAACTGCTTGACGACCGTTTTAGGCTGACAATTGTGAGAAGAAGGAAGAAGGAGGTGTAGGGCAAGGTGTCAATGTTGTTGGCGGAAAGCCAGCTGGCGACGGGGAGAGTGGCGAGTTCGACATCCTACTGGTGAAATGGAATAAAAACCACGTGTAGAAGGGATTATTTTGATGGCGCGACATGGTTGGAAAACGCGTTCCACATTGCATGCGTGGTGGGGTCATGCGTTAGATCACGATAGCAGATACTTAGCTTTGCCGCTAATCTCCCCGCTATTTGAGAGTAGACTTCCATCTGCGACTATCTAGTGTAGGGTAGTGGCTCGGGAAGATTTGATTGATTTGATTGGGGTGATTGATTGATTGAGTTGACATATGATGAGCACTGTCTAGAATACATTGCTCCCACTAAGAAAACAACGCCTAAGATATGTCCTGGAATTTACTCCATGATCATCGCGTGTAATGTAGATGTGAGGCTGCTCCATTATTAGTGAATTGCTGGCTGGGCCTGGCTGCGGCCGGCTACCTGTAATGGATGACCTCGCCCATTGCGTCCAGATGGCCAGCCACCAGCATAAGCGTCTTGATCCTTTGTAAAAGTGTAGCCTGGACGTGGTTGTGACTGGTCCCACGCTGTATAGTCTGCTAGAGGCACTGTTCCAGCTGAAAGAGGAACGGCTGGGTTTATATTGGAGCTAGTGCCAGCTTCAAATCCAGGAACTACATCACTCATAGATGTGATATAAACATCAGACAATGCAAATGGCCTCCGCTCAAATTGCCGGCTAGAGGCCATCAGAGGATATTGAGAGAGAGTATGACTGGCTATGGGATCCCCTTCATACGGGATGGATCGCACCGGAGACCCGTAGTGAACCCAGGCAAGATCCACGTCCCCATGAGATGTGGGTTTTGAGCTTCCAACTGCCCATCCAGCTGGAGACGGCGGTACAGACGCAAACGGTAAGAATTGTGTGCCCATGAGCGATTCCGGAGGATACGTTCGCCACGTTGGATTCAGTTCTCCTGTGTTCGAAGTTGAGCTTTGGTCAACATCTGCAAGCACCCAGTTGGAGAGATCTTGGTCCCTTATTCCAAAAGGATTCTGATTCGTTGGTGATACTGACGAAGCTGTAGTTAACTGTTAATTAATATAGCCCGCAGCCGTAGACCGTTAACGAACCTCTCATTTCAGACGGGAACCCTTCCATCCTAATGACTTCAATAGTCGTGGAAACTGCAATAGGTGTTGACTTGTTTTTTGATGGGCTAAATGGTGGCATCGGTTTCCTTGGTTGCTTTACTGGATTGCTAATAGATGTCGCTGAGTTTCCTTTTACTTTTGCAGGAGATCTTGACGTTTTCTTTGCTCGTGAGTCGCCGGGAGATGTTTGGTCTACTGGGAAATAAATGCACTCCTTCCTCAAGCGAATACAATTAATACAACGACCTTGCGCGTCAGAGGACGACGTGATACATCTGATTTTTCGGCGCCGGCAGTGACCTTGAGGGCATACGTTTAGATAGATATACTCATGCATGGGAAGGTTGGAAGGCTGTCACTTACCACAGGCCACTGAAGTGCGAAGATAGCCTAGTTTGCTTCTCTTTTTCTTCCCCATTTGTTGTGGTTGCTCATCTTTTTCCGCAGGATGTAAAGGATCACCGGTTGGTGGTGAGAATGCCCCTTTTATACTCAGATCATGCCCTTGGTTTGGTGACCGAGCATCATGAACATCAAACATGCTTAAGGAAGAAAGCTGTTGGGAAGGAACGGTGTAAGGCATAAAGCCTTGAGGTGATATACGCATCTTAATGTCGACAGGGGGCAGTGGTGGATATTGGTAAGATATAACGCTAACCATGGGAATAGAAGCTGACGAGGTATTCTCCCATAGGTTACCCATACTAGACAGGAAGGGCTTCGACTGAGCTGTTGATGGGATCGCGATGGCGATGGATGGAATGCTGTAACCTTGGATGCTGATGATGAGTTGATTAGGTAAGCTCGCGCTCCCGACGACATACGAAAAAAGAGAAAAGCTGGAAGAGGATGGTAAATTCGAGTCGAATCGAGCCAGGTAAATATACCTCGCAGGTTCTCAGGAAATCTTGTACAACCTGATAAGATGGTGATGTGTATTGGGCGGGGATTAGAGAGAAGCACTTGTACCCTATCGTTCCAGCATGTAAGACAAAGTGGTGTGTACTGAAACGACTGACGAGGCAGGAGACAGGAGGAACATGTCTGATATCATGCTTAGGCTGGCTTTGACCTCAAGTCAAAATGCCCACGTTGGTGAGAGCACTCTTTGGTGACAGAGACAAAAGATTGATGTCTTACTTGATTCCACTTTTTCATCAACAGAGAGTGGTCACCAGCAAGCCGGTTGTGGGTCCCTGCACCGCTGATCTTAGTTGAGTTGTGCCATAGCGGTACCTATTAAACGGGCGCGTCAAGAACACTGTATTTTCGTTGTATGCCTCATGTGCAGTTGCAATTTCTTCTTCTCTCAGTTTGTCGATATCTGCATGTTCATCTGAATAGTTAAGCCAATTTATTGTAAGCTCGCACACCAGCTGTAGTCTGAGAATTCTTGGCCTGATTTGGTGAAGGAAAAAGCAACGGTAGGCTTAATGACGCTGGAACTAACGGCTTTGTTTGTGTCAGCGCGACCAGGATTACTGGAAGAGAATGGGATCAAGTGATTCTCTTCTTCTTCGTTGCTCTTCGGTTATCGCGCGATTGCTAGATAGACGGAGCTTACTTTGAATATCTCAGTTTGCTGAACCACTCCAGCCCCGCCTAGAGTCCGAAATAAGTGACACGTCGCGTCAACATCCTAGTTGGGGCTGGCATCGGCCAAATTGTGAGTAAGCAAAACGGTCGTCCAGCCCGCAAAGCCATCCTAATCTGCTGATAGCTTCTAAATAAGGTCAACCTCAAAGCACTGTGCGCTGTGACCGGGGAGCCCACTTATTGAATCACCTAATTTGGGCAGAGATTGCCTCCTCATTCGAGGTCGATTGTATACCCCTGTCGCTGATGCTCCCCAGCTTGACGCGGGGAGCCGGCCCCAGATCGATCGCAGAACCCCTTTCTTTGGCAGCCCCCACCAGCAGCATGATCTTGACAGGATGTCAAGATTGGTACTAGCTCAGCAGCCCGTGCTGAGCAGTGAAGCAGTGAAGCGAGAACACATCTACGGCAAGGACATGCACTTATAAGCCACCATCTGGTGGCACTGACTGTCATAGGACGAGAGATTCGGAACAGCGTAAGAAAGGGAGGCGGTCATTACCAAAGAAGAGAACCCCATAGATGTCGACGGAAAAAGAGGAAATGATTCATCGTCTGCATCGGGCAGCCATAGATAGCCTGGTAGTCGAATCGACTTCGTGCAGGCACTGCCACCGCCTGTTGCTGCCACCAACGCCCTCAACAGTCTCATGGGACAGGGCGCATCGAAATCCTAGGTCACGTTTTGTATTGGCACGCTCCATTAGAAAACTACCAGCGTGAGTGCCCAGTGGCTCACCAGTTAGTTGAAAGCACAGTGTCATTACCCCAGCAACGCATCAGTCTTCCCCGCAACACCTGGCTACACCCCAAGGCAGGCTGCTGCTGTTACTAAAGACAGAGCACAGAAGTAAGTTCTTGAAGAGTATTTTGCTTGCTCTCAATCATGTCCCTACCACTACTACCGCTAAAGTCGGGCGTAGCGCGTTGCGGACGCGTTAGATCATTCGCTTATTGACGGCCATCTCAAGTGAATGCACGTACATGACAGGGATTAAACCCCGTCCCCTGATTAGCAGGCAAGGGAATGGACGTCCACCCTAGCTTATCGGCGGTGCTGCGAGCCGTCCGATGACCGCCGAAGTTACGTGCTACTCCACCGAGTGAACATCCTTGAAACAGCGACAAAGGCTGAAGCAGTACCAGCGGCTTCGTAGACAAGGTCAAATCTATTGCGGCAACCCTGTTCCGCAATGTTTCCAGTTTGTCAACGCGGCCGCAATGCCCGAAACGTCTTCGCCCACAGGTATGCCTTCGGATCGGGAATGCAAAGAGGCTATTAATCCAATAATCGAAAAGGTAGTAACCCTGGGCTAAGGTGGAGATTTTTGTTGTCTGCCAAGGATTGGTGGTACGGCTCGGTTTCGGTTTAGATGAGAGTCGCTGTAATATAATAGTCAGACGCAGATGCAAAGACGTTACGGGGCAGTGATTATAAGATTCTCATTTTGTAGGAATGGTCTCATAATATGATGATTATGTACATGGCTTGCGTCAGAATTTTCGCAAAAGCTCTCTTTCTTTCCTTATAAATAAACATTTTACTCAAGTCGCATTTAATCTCATTTATGTTTATATTTACGTAAGTATACTAAGAAATTAAATCTGAAGGTAGATATTTCTGTAAAGTAATGATTTATATGAAAGGCGAAAGTGAGAACTAGTCTATACTCGCAAGTCAGATAACAATATCTTGGGTTAAATAGAGGAAACCTCCAATAATGATTGGCGGACTTGCTACAGGAGGGTCGGAGATGAAAAAGGTCAATGCTTTTATGCATCTGTTAACGTTCTATCCAATTAACGGCAGACAGTGCAAGAGCACCGGAAGAGAAATACAAAAATCCCGGGTGATGACCTGGTAAAGATTACAGCTGAATGCTCGTATGATACCTCATTTTTTCAGCAGGAAAGAAATGAAAGACAATAAAACAAGCTACCATGATTGGACAGGCTCCTCGAGGAGGAGCAAAAGCAAATAAAAGTCTCGGTGCGCCAGTAACAAAAAAAAGCCACCTGCCCTTCAAAGGTAGGAAAGTCTCAAGGCCAGGGTACGCCACAGATAGTACTTTCAAAGGATACTCTGTTATGCTTCCGGCTCCAGCCATCGCCGGTAATACCAAGTTATCCCGCTGGCTTTCCCCGACAGATTAGATCAGCCAAGGGCTTAAGAAGATGGGGCTTCAGACAGGGGTGGCAATTTGCCTTTCTGGGGTTAAGCTAATGCGCACCGGGGTCTCCCACTAATGCTGACAATTCTGAGACTGATGTTTCACAAAACTTCGCAGGCCCAAACTTTTGGAAGGATAATAGGCAACTACCAGGTTGATGGGCGGGATGAAACCCAAGGGTGGACTGTACCACCCATCATGAGAGGACATGGGCAGGGTATTGAAATTGGAGCCTTGAACAAGACGCTGACGGACGAGTGAAAGGTCGAGAAGAGTCCATTGTCACGCATCAAGAGTGGGTCAATTAGTGGCCCCGTGGCAAGTTTACTCGCTAACCATCGTTGACCTGACAAGGATGAATACACGGAGCTCAAGTCCGGTTAGCAAGGGGGCAGCTTGCCGCTAGCGAATTTGCAGGGGTAATGGCCATTATCTACTAACACGCCCTGACCGTTGAATAATGCTTATTTTCTCCCATTCCAGCCACTCTACCAGGGACCTTGAACAGGCACCAAGCTCCTGTGATAGGTAAAAGGTTACCAAGGATCTTAAAACTATTTCCGAGGAACAATGACCAGTCACTATTCTGTCCCGTCCCAGGCATCTTTGTTTATTTATTAATCCCGCGGAGAAGGTCATTTCACCTCCCGCGATCTCCATACAATTCGGCATGCATCCTATCCCTTTAAGCGGTACAGCCCTTCAGGAGGTCACTCGCCCCCACTTTGCTTAGTCACAAGGTTAGTACGTGCAGGGTACTAGGCAGACCTGGTATGGCTGCCGAGTCTGTGAGGTAGGACTTTTACCATCATATATATTAGTATGTAGGGAGAAGTACCATCAGTGTTATTGATTTTAATTGGTCCTACACCCCTGTCGCGACCCCGCTGAAAGCCTGTACCGCTCCAAGGGATACCTTCCGAGACAAGGATTGGTAGTCGGTACTGATACGCGGCGGAGCCCGCTCCTTTTGTTGTCTATATTTGCCGGAAATGCTGTTGGTCACTGTCTAACGCGGGGCACGGTCCCTTTAGGATATATCCCCCGGAAGATCCCCCGAGATGTTACGCATGGGAAAGTACCATGCAGCCGGAGAGTCCCTGGATGGCCTACCAAATTGCCGGAGGCCCATATTAGGTTATTATCAGCCACAGACATCCTACTAAATAATCTATTAAGATTTATGGCTTCTTTAGGGCTCTCTTATGATGATGTTTACTCCTTCCAACCATATCGCGTAGCCTAAACAGGTATAGCGCATATCGAGCATAAGCTTTAGTCGAGATCGGACTTGGCACTAAAATATGGCCACCCCCTCTTCCATCCACTCGGATCCGCCGTGGAATAACTGATATTGCTTTGGATCAATTACTCATGAACTTTCGCTCGCCCGCGGCTCGGCCCAAGACAGCTTGTGGGCTCCATACTGGGAAGCCTGCTTTAGATGACAGGCGAATATCCTCGCTTCAAGGTATTATTTCCTCTTTCCTTTAGGGTAACATAAATCATTGGCTTTACAAATCGCCCAGACATTATCTATACTACCGCCTCCACTGTCGTGTCACGTCTTGATCTAATGGTGGCACTTGCCTAGCACTGTAGGATATTAGTGCTACCCTTAGCCGCTCTTTTTTATTTATACCAGTCAAAGAAATAAATATGTGTATCTTCATGATTATGAACTTTAGAGAATGCTATTAACGGAAGACGACAGAGTTGAGCCTGAATTACATAAAACATAGCATGCCTCCCGCCTCAATAAGAAGTTGATCAACCAGCTTCTCCCACCAAGGCTCTCTTTCTCAGATTAGACGAGGTAGGTTTTTAGCTGAAGGCCATATCTGTTTCCATTCCCAGGTTCGCTTCAGAGCTTCGTAGATAGGGGGCACAGTCTAAAGGAAGTTAACCATGATTCTTTATATAAATCAACACATGACATCAAAGAATCTTGTAAGATATACTGAGAGACAAGGCTTACACTTCTAACCGGCACTTCAAGTACCCTTTCAAACCAGTATTGCGCAACTCCTCTATTCTTCACGGACAATAAACCGAGTATGAATACAGGCAGAATAGGGGCATTTTCCGTGAAAAATAGGCCAGATGCCGGGACTTCTTGTATGCATTTGGCTAAAGCGTCTAAATGCCTTCTCACATATCGGTGACTAGGGGGGTACCTATTAGCTGGTTAGCTTAACTATTTGGAAGAACGATCTATACACAATCATCCATACCTCTGCACTCGGCATCGAAGATAGATGATCGCGGTGAGAAGCCAAGCATAAGCTGTTTGTTCGATCACCTTTGTAGTTGAGTCAATAGCAGACTCAGCCGACTCGATGGATTTTAGTTCATATAGAAGCTGGAGTAATTTCTTTGCTGTTAGGGGCACCACAATACTTCGGTTATCCTGGTGCAACCTTGTGGCACAGTAATTAATCTGACTCATGATATGCAGTAGTTTCGGTGAAGTGCTGCATCCTCCATGGATCGTCCAGACATCCTCAGATGAAGCCTGTAACAACCAGCTAAATCGATGGCTTTCCTCTATTGGAACAAACCTTTCTGGCTGTGGAAGTTTCGACGTTACCTGCGTAAGGATGATTCCCCGGGCAACCAAGACAGCCTGAGAGATGTGAAGGCTTGTCGGCTGGGGGTGCTGAGGGCTCATCGGTGGGGACTCCCTAAAGTTTAACGGCAAGGTGTCTCTTATACGCTTTGGAATCTTCTGATTCCAGCATTCTTCCTCCAAGAAAGCGGGTTTCTGCCCCATTTTATCGAGGTACTTTTCCGCCAGCCTCAATCCCTGATACCATGCTGGCTCACAAGGAGCCTTCATTTGATGCTCGATCCGGAGGGTCTAATCGATTAGTGTATGTAGTTCATATTGGAGGAAATTCATTACTAACATCTATAGTGGAAAGAATTATCAGTAATGACAAGATCTCGATAGATGATCTGTCTTGCTTGCAGTTGAGGAGGTCGCGGAGGTATGCAACAGTGCGCTTGTGTAATTGGATGGCTCGATAGCCGAATGCATGGTTGTGGATCACTCGATCCCCATTTTCTTTGTCCGGGGTATGGTCGTGAAGATGCACAGCAGCAAGGCATAGAATAGCCGATCGGATTCCCGGACTATTTTGGAATGTAATAAAGTCAAGCTATGGATTCGTTTTGTGTATAAAACTTTTGCTAGTGCAGATAGCAAACCAATCTAATGGGAGACAAAACGTTAGATATACAGAACACACTCTTGGTTATCCATCGTCGGACAAGCGCTTCGAATGCAGTAAACCATATATGACGTACAGAAGGCTAGCAAGGTCCGATCTGACGGCTTTTGGACTGCCACGTTCCAACATATTGGTATGGCTCGTTGGGGATATGTGAGAGCATGAGCTCTTCCTCCCGAATTAGGGTAGGCGCGTTTGAACTTGAGAAAACTGTTGATTTCGCTACCTATCGGTACAGGGAATATTTTCTCTCCCAATGGGATAATATCGTCGCTGTATTCAAAGGCGTTAAGCACGGACTCTTCTAATGCTTTTAGCTCGCCGGCATGCGGCTTATCCTCTGATATGGTAGCCGGACTGCTTGAGCCAAACTGTATACCAGTGCTCGGTAACAATAAAATAGAACTCAAGTTAACGGAGTCTACTTCAGGGTTTGCTTGAGAAATCTTTGGCTTCTTTGCATGTTCGTCATACTGAAAATCGCTAGCCGGCCCACGTTTGGGTGGAGAGACGGTGGTCGGGTTCATATCTTGAGTAGTTAACCCCTGAAGTGGAGCTTTGCAAACCCCAAATGCTTGATCTGAATGAGTCAACCAGCCTTCAGATAGGGAAATAGCCTTGCCACCAATAGTTACAATCATGAGAAGTAGCAATAAGGTGCAGTATATTAACTTACCGCCGAGCTATAGCGAAGATGGAACTAAGGAAGGGGGCTTATAGACAGTATGCGGGGGATAAACCTGATAAATGGACTCTATCGTAGATATTTAAAACATGTGTTGGCCAGTTTCGGTCGATAATGGGGCGGCTAGAAGACAATGAGAAATGCAACGAGGGAGGGGCTGATGGTTTGCTTAATACTGGATAGGGCTGGCAGATAGCCATATTAAAAGTGGTTTGGATAAAGCGCATTCCCGGCTACCTAGTCATGCCTGGTTATGGCGGCGCCACGACCGGGTATTATGTCTCATTTGGTGATATTAATCCCGTCATTTTTCACCGTTGGGCTGGCTCGGTAGAGAATGAATCCCTCCATTCATAATCCACCAGTGCCGATAGTCTGGGCTGTATTAGCAAGTTTGTTGGTAGCAGCCCCAGGCTTGCCAAGACGTGAGGACGGGGTCGTATCGCCAGCTATTGTCTCATCTGTGACAGTACCGTTTCGAGTGGCGGAGAGGCTTGAACTGACATTTACAGTGAACAGCCTACTCTCGACCAGGCATAGCACCAAATGATAGGATGGTAAGAGCAATAAGCTAGGATCGATGATTAAGACTCCTTTGACGACCTAACGCGGCATTTGTTCATAGATGGATAGGTTAATAAGTTCCAAAATGTTCTAGATAAATAAGGCCTGTATATAAATGGCGATAGAATACGGATACTGCTGACTGCGTCAAAAGCTACATCAAATGCATCAACGCCACATCCTTACATCCATATAATAAACGGCTGAAATAAACATTAGGGGTGGAAGGGGCTTGCTTTTTAAGAACCCACTAGTGACTTTTATCCTGTATCTGGCGTTAGCGGAAACAAATAGGACTTGAGAAGCTCCTGAATAAGATCCTTGCTTACTACACTAGCTTAGCTCTGCCGGAGTTCAGTGTTTAGGCTATTGGAGTGTGGCGTTTCTCACTGCCGCTGCACTTAGATTATTGCTAAGTACGGATACCGATGGGTTTTCATGTTAGAGCCAGTTGCCCCCCACAGCATCGGCGTTGGTAAACCATCCTTACACATGACTAACAATTTCATCTCCGTGTGCAGAAGGAAATGTCTCAGTTTTACAGTTGGGGCTTCGGGCACGGACGCACCGCTTCGTCACCATCAAGCCTGGCTCCGACATAACTATGCGTCCTGCTACTTTGGGCAACGCTAACAGGGATAAGTTCCGATGGCCCCGCCTTATTAATGTGATTACATGCATTGGTGGAGAAAAGCTCCGCAGAAATCTGCAGCCCCGTCCAGATCGAGGGTTATCCTCACTTCCCGACTCGTGGCTGCGAATGACAACCGGCCGGCCAATGTTGTGGTTTGGTTTCATTATTTATGTGGGATGGGTTGGTGCATAAAGAGTGACTGGAGAGGCCTTGCGGGGCTTTGAAAGGACTGAATGCAGCACACGCCCGCGCTTTGAAATCCCAAAATCAACGCGTTGCATTGAAATGCTGAGCGATGAGAGCAACAAAACCCGCTGCAAAATGCAAGTGCAGCATACACGTTCCCTTGTCCTTTCGTCGTTTAGCGAAATCAAGGAACAACGAGAAGAAGCAAGCTCTGTAACTGTCAAAAGCGGCGTGTCATATGCGAATGTGGTGATTTAATTTGCATGCATGGCCTTCCCCACCCGAGGCCATGGTTTGGTTCTCATCCGGACTCCACCTTTGACAATGAGGAGGACATAACAAAGAGCAGTCAACTTATCATGGGGCTAATTCTGTTGTGTTTATCCTTAGTTAGATGCTTCTACTCTCTCTATTCAGGTACATATCAAGAACTTCCTCGCCGCTGTCTCTTGCCTGTACTATTAAACTCTTTCTCAGACACCGCGGGGATGCGGAGAGTGGTCTCAAACATTTTTGTGTGGCCTGTCTCCGGCACCTACCACATGTTGATACATCATACGGGTCATCCACTCGAGTGGATTAGCTTGGTCAGCTGCCTCGAGAAACTTAGCCACCTATCTCTTTGAGTGGCACAAGGCCTCAAATAGGTCGCGACAGGGATATAGGGCCAATCAAAATATGCATAACTAACGTACATTCTTACACACCTAATCTCATATGTGATATAAGTACCTCCAGTTTGCTGGGTTACAAATAGCTACCTTACATATCCCGCAGCTGTATTAAGAACTTTATGTACCTTATAGGTACTAGGAAGGTTAGTCAGCAAAATGGGGCGAATACATGTTTGTGGCCTTGTGCCACTCAAAGAGATAAGGCTAGGTACTTCACCTAGGGCCACTACCCTAGCGTAATGTAATTAGGCAAGGGAAAAGAAATTCGCATTCTGTGGCTCCCCAACCCGCCGCCACTTATTGGTTCGACATTTCTCTGACATCCCTCATCTCCATAAATTTCGAATGACTGGGCCAGTCAGACTGGCTGATCTCTGCGGCATCTTCCGTTATAATCCGGCATTACTTTTGCTCGCATCGCATGGGGGCCTCTGCCTGCAGTAGTCGCTCCTTGAATACGCCATTATAGGCGCCATTAACGTCGAAGCTGACCAGACTAACCACTTTGCGGTTTGTCCATGCTTTGCATACTTGTTCTTGGAAGATCAGCAGTGCCTGCTCTGCCGACCGCCGTTTCCTTGCTCCAATGTGGTTTGTCGGTAGAAGTCTGACCGTCTCGACGGCGTACGAGATCCTGTCCGCCACGACCGCCTCGAGAATCTTGCCCAGCGTCGATAGCAGTGAGATCGGTCTTCATGCCTTGGCGATCGCGTAGTCGCCCTTGCCTGGCTTCTTGAGCGGGATGATCTTGGCGCATCTCCACTGATCCGGCAGTACTCCATCTATCAGTGACGTTCGGAACAAGTGCAGTACCCGATCCTGGACTACTGGCCAAAGTTGTTTCCATACCATCACTTGTAAGCCGTCTTCCCCGGGTGCTTTCCATGCTTTAGCCGCCATGACTTTCTGTTCCGCCTCGTCCAAAGTTATGTTCGGTGTGTCCACCTCCAGCCGGCGGGGATGGGCCCTTCATCTTCGATGACGGCTGGCAGTGATGGGAAGAATGCGCTCAGCAGTTCTTCTGACTGCTCTGCCGTGTCTCTTATCTTTGTTCCGTCCGGCCTCTTCAGCGGTGGGATCTTGACTCTCATCATGTCACCTCCTGGCATGAGGTATTTTGCCGACTGCCAGATGTTGGCTCCGCCCTCGAGAAAGTCGTCCCAATCTATCTTCTTCTGCCTCCTGACCGCCAGGCCTGCGTATATCGATGTCCACCGAAATTCTGGCCCTCATATCGATATCCGGATAAGTGGCAGATATTATCTGGATATCTATATATCCAGGTAGGTATCCATACAGCCACATAGCCACTTTAGCGATCCGGCAGTTGCGCGAGATGGTATCAGATCGAGCTCAGCAGGAATTGCAGATAACTAACAAAAGGCAGGTAAAAGACCAGGAAGCATGGTCCAAGCAGCTTCGTGAGGAAGCCATCCCCAAAGAAGGTAATAGACAGAAATTACGAGGAAGTGCAGCTGCCAAAGCGAAGGCATCACGAGAAGCTCTAGAGGTAGCTCGGTGGGAGGAAATCCGCAAAACCTTCACTGATCCGAATACCATTGAGGACCAACAACACCAGCTTCAACGACGGGAATAACTCGTAAGGAAGAGCGATTCTTGGTGATTGTAACGGTACCAAAAGCGCACCTTGAAGCTATTCCTAACCTCGAGAAATGGGTCGAAGAGAACTCGCCCTGGCGAGGCTAATGAGGCTGAAGTTGTATATGTTCAAATCGAGATCGCGGATAATTTCATCTCGGTAGCCTCAACACCAACGTTACCTTCTTTTCCAGGGACCTCAAGCTCCGACGAGGATGACATTGAGATCATCACATGCTCCCAGGTGGCAGCTACCAGAGGACGTCATTCTAATCACCCAATAATGCCATTTGGCGTGGCAATTAATGTCGAGGAAGAGGTTGAAATACCTCTAATGCCTCAGAATTGATGGGGCTATGAGTGTGCGCCGAATCATTATTCTGATCAAGAAGATAAAGGTTATGTAGAGGTGGCTGGGGTCATCGTGCCTGCGCCGAGGTCGCAGGGTCGGACTAACCGTTCAAAAAAAGTAATAACACAACACTATAATTTGCGACCTAATGTGAGTGAAAGTACTATTACGAAATATAAAACATTACAGCAATTAAATGATATAAATTTTTTCTTCATGCGACCAAAATTGCCTATTACAGTTTATACGAAGGGCTAGGTTATGCGGTCATGGTTTGTACGCGGTTCGAGGCTACGGCAGCCACCCCCCTCTTTAGATGGGGGTCAAAACCGCTTTTATCAACCCGCCGGGTAGTTCCGTTCTTATGGCATCAGCTAAAATGAAGTATTTGACTAGAACCCCGTCCTTGTGGTTGGCCTCATTTTTTTTCATTAACCGACATACAGAAGTGATTCGTCGAGACTGGTTATTGCCAACGTCTGTCTCACAATTTCATGCAACAACCAACTGATGGGAAGAGGCATATTAGGCAATGATCAGCAAACAAGACTTGGCGAAATATGCTCAACATGCATGTAGCTTGGCCAACATCCGTTCCGATCAGAATCAAGTGTCTGCCAAATGTTTATTCTAATAAACGTTTACCGAGCAAGTCAAGCTGTAATTCTAGTCGATTGATAGAATCTACATAATACGATTCTCTAGTGTAATCTCTAAGAACTTAAGGTTTAAGACAAGGCTGTGGCAGGTTTGGGCGTTTTTGTTGGTTTAATGTATTTAATGACACAATATTTATGCATTTTTTACTTATGTGGCAGAGACCAGCGCCCCGATGTATGGCCTGATACAGATGCCACGTTATGCACCCTGATGAGTGCCGCTCCAAATGCAGTTTCTAAAAAGTTTAAGGTTTTAGATTATCATGCTTTCTTCCTACGAAAGTAGCATTATCAGGAATCTTGTTTCCCGACCGTCGAGAGATTTCGCTGAGGTCGCGAGGCGCATCTGGGCAAAAGACATAAGTGGTATTACTGAGATCGAATTTAATTAATTCCTATATCTAATGAACAGGACGTGGCTGAGAAACTAATGCTTAGTCAAGCCTCTTGCAGCTGATACTAAACATGAAGCCATGGCTTATTCCATGCTTTCTCTCATCTTCTGCTCCAAGTCTTCAATCAACTCCAAGAGAATTTCTCGATAGAGGAACCATAACAATCCACCATCGTATGCGTTGTTATTCGCAAAGAATTTGTTGTTCTTTGAATAAGTTTCTAACTATCTATATGCGCATTACTGCAATGCTGCTACTTTGATCTGGAAGAGGTACATATTTAGTCTAGCCATGCCTGTCCTAAGCTATGCTAGCACGCTGGCTTCTATCTACAATAAGCCATTATAGAGCAGTCAGGTGTGCTTACCTAGGAGTGCAGCATCGACGCTCTTTAAAAACCTCCTGACGCTATCTTCTAGCTGTTTCCTAATACACTGACCTGATCGAGCTATGATTAAGGTTATCGATCGTATTTTTGGAAACTTCAGGGCCAGGACGATACCGTCTCGGCTTGCAGCTTGCGCTTTTTTTTTTTTTT
>PVQB02000186.1:0-23933 GCA_002980475.2 Fusarium beomiforme
AGATAACAATCCCTAATAAACCTGACACAGGGCACAAGATTTGGCAACTATCGTAGCGCGGCTATTTTCTGCGGTTGACCCGGCATGTAGCCGGCTCAAAATATGGACCGATAGGTGTTGAATTCTTCCGCGGCCGACCCAAGACGACATCATCTCCTACGAAGATGGCTGACCCGAACCCGACTCAAGCTGTTGTCCGCTGCCCTAGTCAGCAAGCTGCGAAGGAAGTACCGTAATTTTACTAGATTATGATTGGATGATATCCCTGTCGATCCCTTGCGCGCGATGTATTTGTGCCTTATGACTGTCAAGGAGATAATTAGAGCACGTAGACATACAGAATGCATTTGGAAGTTGATAGTAGGTTTAGTGACGTAGATATTGGGCTGCGTGAACCAGGTGGGAAACTGCCAAGGAGAGTACAACTTTCCATATAAGTGTGAAATCCAATGCTTCGCGTTATGGCGAGTAAGTGAAATCTAAGACCTCCCTTCCGAAGGAGAAACAAAAAGCTGACATGTATTGAACCTTGGCCTCATTGCGGGCAGACCCCGCACTTTGCCTTTCTTGTCCAGAGGGTGTGCCTACAAATCTGGAAGCATTGCCTCGCGAGAGCGGATGGCACTACTGAAATTGAAGGGTCCTATCTAAGCCATAATCTGCTAGGCGGGAAAAGTAATCTGCGAGGCCGTTGACATTGGTGCCGCCAACAATGTCGTCGTAGTGAGGTGGGGACACGTCGTCGATGAGTTCAGGGATGGGTGGTGGTGCGATGTCGTTATCGAAGCTAGGCAGGTTGGAGTTGCGGTCACGCAATAGTTGGGTAGGTCGCTCAGGGTCTATGGCAGGGGGTGCGCTTTGTTGGTCATTGACAAAGTGGTGCGCAGCCAGTGCTCCAATTGCATGGCGGGGTGACTTTTTGGTAGGGATGGTCGAAGCATCGGGGCATCCACAAGTTGTCTGACAGGTCACAAACTGGCATGACTCATCGGTGTAGGAGGGAAGGTTCATGTTGGCCTGGTTAGCCCGGCAGTCGAGTAGAGTAATCGGCGAGTTGATGGTGGCATCGAAGTACAGGCGCTTTTTTGCAGTTGGATCATCTACATCAAGGCGACTGATGTGCAATATGACCTGTTCCGTCAGTATCAGTCTGAAGTTAAGTAGGAAGGAGAGTGGTATTAAATTCACCTTGATCCAGTGGCTCGCACTGACATTCTTCCAGATACACTTGGGGTGCAGCCTCAAGTCTTCGTTCCTGGCCATCATCTTACATGTGGGGATTTGCACAACTACTTCGATCTCAGTTGTGCCCGAGAAACTCTGCAATCCCCGAGCTGAGTAGCCCAAAATGTTTTCTTGCGTCTCTGTCACGGGTTGGACCGCGGCCGCCCCCGCCGATGCCTCCGCACTGCGTTGTTCAGCAACCATGTCGCGACCCTCGCCTCTCGGCTCCGAGGTGAATTCACTATCACGGACAGTTATGAGGCCTGAAGTCGCCCATGGCGGAAAACATGCTTTCCTAGCTATCTTGTTGAGGAGCAGGACAGTACGAATGGGCGTTTTCCTGGTGGTCTTCCTGTCATTTGACCAGTATTCTATCGATTCGGTTACAAACACCTTAAGCCCATGCATCTGGACCTTATCGAGAGGGCTCAACTTTAGAACGATTGGGATCATGCTGCCGATGGGAAAGCTTTTTCCGGATATGTATAGATCGTAGTGCAGTTGATCCTGCCATTGCCGACTAGATAAGATTGGATCCATCATCTCTAAAGATAACGGCTCGGGAATTCTCACAAATGAAAGCTCTTTTCTGTCGCGTAGATTAATGTTAAACATACCAGCGCGGTCGATCGTTGCACGCAGCTCCCATTTCACAGAGCCATATGGTACTTTCGTGGTCTCTAGTTGGTGATGGTTGATCGGAAACTCGAAGGCATAGTCGTACGTGCCCGGATAAAAAACCTTGTATAATTTCGGTTGAGTTGCTGGCGTTGTTATGCTGCCCTTATTGAAGCTTTGTGTTTGAATGTTGCCGGGAGACAAATGCGTTCTCCTTTTCGCGCTTATATTACTTTTATAACTCAGCTTTAATGACTTCGAAGTGTTTTTTTGATTCTCAAGATTGGTGTTATTAGGTGATGTGCTCTTTCGCTGGTATGTGCATCGGTTCCCATAATCGTCCTCCTCCTGATTGTTCATGGCGTTGAAAAATGTGAACACTTGTGTTTGCAAGTCATCCTCCTCATAAAAGCCCGACTCTAGTTGCTGTGGCCATTCCATGCGAGCGTGTCCCAGCAACTTGAGCTGCACGGACTTGATCTTAGTGTTCTTGCTGACACATAACTGGAGTGTTCCTCGCAATAATGCGGTATCATTCTTGCCCTCACAGCAATCGTGATATAAGTGGTTAAACCCTGAGAGGAAAAGATTTGGTTCGGCGAGGAGAATGGAGCAGGTGACGCTGCTCCCAAGAGAAACGGGCATGAGCGCGATGGGGCGATTTTGGCCGATGGGACAAATATGAAGCTATTCCGACCGGGTGTATTTCACTGTCACCGTTCTAGAAATAGAGGCTCAGAGAGCTACAGCGGGGGGGTTGTTTGGTTTTGTCTCATGACAATCCGGACCTACTCTTAGTCAATTCTTCTTTTCTCTCTATGATCGTTGTTCAGCGTCCTTCCCTTCTGAAGCATGTTTGGCTTGAATTCCAACCATGTATCCTTTTATCTGTTACATTTCGGGGCGCGCCAATGTACTGATTAGTGATCCGAGACCAGTGCATTTACTGCAAATTAGATCTAATAAGGCTCGGTCTGGACCCTCTGTCTCTCAGTCTTTCATTTCTTAATTGGTGCCGTCTAGTCGGATGCATGCGCTACACGACCTTCACAGGGTCTCATGGCGCCAAAAGCTTCGAAAGAATAGAGGGTTGTGAGGCTCGATAATGGGACTGAGAAAACCCTGTTTCTACAGCCATGATCGAGAGATGGTGCCGCTAGTAGAGCTATCCTTGCTGAGCGGGATGCTAGTGGAACCCTAGAGTTTCTCTCGTACTTAACATATCCACAATATGATCACGATCCTTCAGCTCCAGATTCTAAAGCTCAGAGTGTCACTGTTATGAAAGAGAGATATTATAATATACACGTTTCATAACTTCATTGTACCATTCGTAATTCTATCAATAACTCCTTCAACTGTTAAAACGGCCGCATGTGTCAGGGGATGGTTTTTTGAATCAGTGCCCAGCAATAAGTCAATGAATGCTGATGCTATAGCTGCACTGACAACTTTGATTGCTTTCTCACCAGCCCAGGGCCCTCTATCATTTCTAATTCGATATGCTACTTCCGCCCCCGTACGGACACCCTTTTGCAACGCGTTCTGGCTGTTGCTGCGCCTTTTGGGACTCTGCACGTCCCAATAACCGCTCGTTTCAATCGCCCTGGCTAATAGCGTATTTTGTAAGCGCAGAGTACGAAAGGAATTGGCTGGAAATAAGCCTCACTAATCAAGGTCTCCACACCCAATCGATCGCTCAAGTGACCCCACCCTTTTGGCAGTTCGTAATTCTTCATTGCGTTCTCATCCAGTCGTCTGTTGCGAATATGATGATGATGATGATGATATGAATCATCTTTATCACTGTGATGGTGATGGTACCGCCGCCCTTGTTTGAAGTGTCGGCTCTCGTCTTAATGGTCGAGGCAAGACATGTCGTTGGTTTAGATGCAACACTTTTGGAAAATTCAGGTTCCGAAAGGCGCAAGACCTTAAAATAACAGAAACTCATTTTATAGGTTTTGGCTATAACTCAGATTGGCCGACGACGTTTACTAATGATGATTACGGCAGGTTAACCTATACCCGACCCAGGCAGCTGTGGGGCTAACGGGACCCTAACAGTCGCTGGAAGAAAGGGATTTAGAGAGTTGACCTTTCTTCGTGATGAGTGTCCAACGACACTGAGCTTCGCGAGCTCTTGACATCGCCCTTGGGCGCTATTTCCTACGCGGTATTTACGGCTTCTTCTTACCTCGACATTCCGGCTTCGCGAGCCTTCGACATTCCAGGCTCTGCGCCCTCGACTTCCCGTACGACCGACCTCTGCAGTCTCGGCTGCCCGAACAACACCAGCAGCCGCTAGCTGCTCGACTTCTTGGGTGGGCCCTCTGGTGCCCCCTTATCTCGACGCACGGGCCCCAAATGGCTCGCTGCCCTTTTTGCAGCTCGGAAGCTGCATGACCGATCTCTGTAGTCGTGTACTGCCCAGAGAACCTCTTCTTCTTTGCAGCCTCGGCTGCCGCCCGGAACACGACCGGGCTTCGACAATTGGTCTCACTGGCTGATACCACTAGACAAAACCGCTGGGTCGAAATGGTACAGAGCTTACCTGGAGACCGTGGAATGAGGCGACTACCTCGTCCACAGAGCAGCGTTCTGGCCGCTTTGGGTTTTTCTCCCGCGAGGGTTTTCCCCAAGGATGCACGGTTCTAGGGTTATAGCTACTGGCGATCTTAGGGGATCATGGACTTCCTGCCTCAGGGTATGGAAAGCTACTTGATCTATCTGTGCAAGAGAATTCTAGGCTGGAGAGGGATGAATTCCCGCTGACGGGATGCCCTCTTGGAAGTAATGCGCCTTTGTGCCGATGATATGCTGGATGAACCAGATGGAATAGCGGTTGCATGCAACTTTGCCAGGACCATCTGCTTTGACGTCCAAGACGATGAGCTTGAAACTACCGTAGGGCTGGCTACGAGTAGGGCAGGTGCCACTTGGGGGAAAGGGCGTCCGGCGCTCTCCGTTGATGCAAGTGGACATTGTGGGTGTTCTAGGTAGATTCGGATGTGACAGTAATTGTAGATAGTTTAGCTCAGCACGTCCTGTGCTCCCCTAGCAGACTTTTCGGGGCCAATGGCCCCCCGGACGAAAAATATACATAACATAACATAACATGGAGACAATCCAACAAGACTTTTCAGCTGAGTGACACGTGTTTGTGTGGAAGTGTGCCACTGTCTGATTCCTTTTAATAAAGGAGTAGTCAATCGTGGTGCCCGTAACTAACTTGAAAGCCTGCTGATATTGGCCCAGGTATTCTTAAAGACCGCTATAGAAAAATAGAGAAGGTTAGAAAACTTTTGACAGTGTTTCCAAACTGTAATAATTTTCAAAATTGGTCTCCTCTTTCGGGGCCCAATAGGCACACGGGTACCCGTGGCCCCAAAATTTCACGGGTACCCGTGGGCATTATATAAGCGTGGATAAATAACACTACTTTACAACACAACTACAACGAGAATTAGCTACAAGGCTAAATACAATGCTTGCTCCTCCTCAATATCCTTCTCGCATGCCCTCCAAATCTCTCCTAGCCCTTGTCTGCCCGAAAAAGGTTGTACTACTATCTCATCGGCTACTTGGGCATCAAGACGGTCGTTCTCTGACTTATCCCAGTCAAGATAGGCCATCATCTCTTCTTTGGTCCATTCCCTAGAGCCTATTGGCGTCTCACAGCACTTCGTCATTTGCTTCCAGTCGAGGCACCAGTCGTAGTCGGCTTTGCTATACCGTAAAGGTAGGCCCATCGCCTTCCGATACTGTTGGTTAGTCTTGATACTGCCGGGCGGCTGCGCCTTATACCAAGCTTCTCTTGCTGCAGTATATCTCTGGTAGATAGCTTGTGGGTTCATCATACCGAAGTGCCCGCGCTACTGCTGCTACTGGTGACTCTACTGCTGCCGGCCCCTTTGCTGTTGCCGATAACGGTGCCGTTGTTGAAGTATCAGCTGTTGCTGGGGGAGCTGCCATCGCTGCTAATGTTTCTGTTGCTGTCGGTGCTTCTATTTCTGCTCGTTGTAAAAGTTATGCGTGCCGCAGAGGGCATAACTTCGAGGTCATTCTATGACCTATCGCGTGGCACATACTGCATCTAGGCTGCGCTCTTGGTTGTGTTGCTGCCTCAACTGCCTCGAAAGCACTAGGCTCCCGCCGGATGCTTGACTGTGGATTGGCTGAATTATCAGCTATTCGATCAATGGATTGACGAGGCTCAAGCAGTAGTTGAGGACTCCCAGTGCGACTAAGATGCCAGTGTCTATGGAAGTGTTCTAGACGAAGGGGTTGATCCTGCTCTTGTAGCGCCTTGAGCATATGGGCACAAGGGAGACCGTGAGATCGAGAGAATGTGCCGGTACAGGTAGGTAGGTCTTCTTTCAAGAGCAGTTTCCGTTGCTTTTCAACCTTACGTAAAGCCTCATGAGATACCCAGCCACGTATGGCACTATACATAACCCCAGAGAGCTCAATCGGCACACGCGATTGCTGCTTGGCTTGGTTAGATCGTAGCTCAGCCAGTTGATTAAGCAATGCATGCTTCATGGCCCTCCAAGCCTCGAAAAGATCTAACGTGGACTTCATTAGGTGGCTCTTCAGGAGCTCGTGAATACCTTCGACCTGCGAGGGAACTACGTTACCAAAATGAGGGTACTGATCAATCCAATCCTTGACAAGCTTTTCCTTATAGATATCGAGCCAATTAGTTTTTATATACCCAACTTCGTTGGGATATTGCGGTAGGTAGCGCTCCTCGAGCTCTTTTACGCGCTGATTGAAGGTTTCTTTGTCTATTGATCTTATGATCGAATGCCAGCAATTAAAAAACTCATTCCAATCGTTAAGACCCTCCCGAAAGGCTCCTGACCCCTGAACATGGCGTATAAAGGTTGGCTGGCAGTAGCGGAAGACCGCCTTATTAGCATGCCAAAGGCATAAAAGTGAGATTGCAGCTGGAAAGCAGCGAGCCACAGCATTCATGCAAACCAGGCACCGGTCTGTGAGGATCACAGATGGGAGGGTTGCACCACAGAGTTCGTACATTGATCGAAGCCGGTCCAAGGCCCAAGTATAATCCTCCTCATTCTCGCCGCTTAAGAATGCAAAGGCGATACAGAAGGATCGCTGGCAAGCATCGACCCCGATTATATCGAGGAACGGCATCCCATATTTGTTCGTCTTATATGTGCAATCCAAGAAGAGCAGGTCTGGATAAGCCCTGAGGTATGCTAATGGGGCGAATAATACTGCTGTAACTCGGTCATATGAATCAAGCTGCATCCGGTTCCAGAACCCTTCCTTATCCAGCTGGTTGACAAAAGCATGTATGGTGCTCTGGCCCTCACAGAGCTCTCGCTTACTATCTGCGATACGATTATAGATATCTTGCTGGGTTGCAATGGTATTTGAGTTCTGGCGGATATAAGTTCTGATATCCTTTGGCGCTATCCCAGCATTTGTGAGGCTACTGATTGTTGTTCTATCCATATCGGACAGTATGCAATGCATTTGATGAGCAGACTGGTGCCAGCTTGGCTCATGGTTATGAATAGCTAATCGGCTATCTGGACGATGCCTTAAAGTCTATATAGCCTTATCAAGGCTTTGCTTTGCAAGCACTGAGAATTGGCAGTTGGTGCCTCGGGTGCGTGTCTTCCGTCTCCGTTCTATTGATGCATCTGGAGGGCGGCAGGCTCGGTCACAAGTGAATGTAACCGTAACCCTCCCAGTCTTCTCTTTATGGGATCTTCCAGTAACAAAGGCATAGCCCCGTGGTGCTGCCCAGCTATTGATTGCCTTAAATAAGGCATCTCGGGATGTGTACTCGCATTCAGGAGGGAGACAATCATCTGGAAAACGAGCGGCCGCTCCAATTGGCTCCATATTGTAATATTGTACTATGTAATAGATAGATTTCCAAAAGTAATGCAGGGACTGAAGAGGAGCTTGAAGCAGGCACGCGACGTGTTAGCGTTGGCCATCCACGCTTACATAATTCCCACGGGTACCCGTGTGCCTATTGGGCCCCGATGCACACTTATGTGATGAATCATCTTGATAACCTCAATGAAGACTACATTGAGCCTATTCGGGTGACACCGGTAGGGGAATTCTTCCCCTACCTATCTTTATGAAAGACATGGTGTCTCCTCCACTGCCACGGGGCAAAGTCACTCTCATCGGAGATGCTGTTCATCCCATGGTAACCTGTATGTTGACTCCCAGCATTTAAGACGTCTGTTTGGTTTCTAACGTGATATCGCTAGTCCGTGGTGAGGGAGACAACATGGCAATGAAGGGTGCAATCTCACTCACTACAAGTCTGGTTAAAGCGGAGATGACACCTGATTCACTGAAGGAGTACGAAGAGGAGATGACTGAACGAGGTACAAAGTCTGTGCTTGCCAGCCGAGCAAGTACATTTCCCTAGGACTTTTCGAACTAAGAGTTTACTTTGGGTTTCTTTATGTATGACACTAAATTATTTCGCGAATTCTAGCCACAGTACGCTCTAAAATCCCTTCACCCATCTCTCGTGGAACAATTCCATCTTCAAAGGTCGCATTTATACTCGTGTCCCCCCTTTGACGCCAGCAACATGGAAGATGGCACCGTGTGTTCCTTGGTTGCCATTTACTGCTCCAGCCGAGAATTGCATGTCATCGATCTACCAAGGTCCCTGCTTCTCATCTCCAACTTGAACATTGGAGAATGCACCTATGTTGGACACGCTAAATGTTGGCTTGAGAAGAAGCAAAATGGATGGGAAACCCCTGTCAACCATATGCTCTAGATCAGTTCCCATTCGCTTCACTCCGATCCAGTTTCTAACAGCTGGGCCAGAAGTAACACGGTTCATCTCTTCTTTGTAGTCCTTGACCAAGTCCCAGACAGTTTGAGCGTCAAGTGATAACCCAGCATCATTATGTTTAGTGACATGACCGTCAAGATGGGTGCCCTATAAGTCATGTTGTATATGCTCATGACCTTGTGGGAGATGTTAGTGACGGAGCTGTCGCCCATACAAGCTAGACACAATTGTAGATCCTGACACAGATCGCTGCCGTTTTCGAAAAAGCCTGTGCGTGCCAATAATACGCCAGGTTGGCCTGTCATTTAATGCATGTTTGTCGACTCTATTGGCTTTGATAACAAGACAAAGTTTATGAAAGCACTAGCTGACTCGTTGAGATTACTGACATACCCAAGTTATTTGTATTGGCGATCTCCATGTTGGGCGCCAGCATTACTCTGTCAGACTTGCCATCTTGGGACGTAGCGTCTTTTCTATCTCGGTCGGCATTGGACAGCCCCTTGCAGATTTTTGCACCATCGTTTGAGCATTGCTAGTGCCTGGCTCTACCAAAAGTTGTTTTGTTAGCGGTGAATATCATCATCTAAACAAGGTTTAGAAATCTTCCGCACCAAACCTTTGGCGGATTCACACTGCCGAGTAATGCGCAACATTAGTCTACATGGACTCGTCGATCAATGGTTAGCTGACACATGGAGTGTTCTATGACTTGGGGGCCGAAAGACCACCCACGTATATAGTACTGAGCATCACGCGCTCTAGATTCTTTCATACGGCCCCTCTTTATCTTTGAATAAATCATGTTCCATAGTCCAATATGATTGATCTGGCTTCGATTTACTATGGCCTCTTCCTAGGTGTCTTCGTCTTTGCCTCCTCAAAGGCCATATCACAAACGAGAGCAATCTGGAAACGCACTCACAGCTTTCGCAATGCCTACGTATATATGATCTGGATCGAGATATGGGTCAATTTTGTATTTGCCTTGCTTACATTTCTTTACCTCAATGGCATAATACCCGGAAAGTAGGTAACCCTTTCTTTGCCATATCAACGGCGTTCTTTGCTCATCATCTGGCATTAGCCTTGGATTTCTCCTTGCCACTGTTGCTCTCTGGTCCATTCAGACACAGCTGCTACCCCAGATCATTGCCAACCGAGTCGCCTTGATTATGACCAACAGACGCCGAGCGAAGTACTTGAAATGGGGCCTCGTACTCTGTATTGGAGTTGTCAACATCGCCGTCTGCTACATCTGGACGGTCGCGCATCTCGACACGGCCACAGAATCCCAGAAATATACCAATATGGTGTTTGAGAAGGCAGAAAAGTCCTTCTTCCTTATCATCGACTTGGCACTCAACCTGTACTTCTTATATCTGGTCCGCTACCGCTTGATTGCCGATGGATTGGGCAAATACTGGAGACTATTTAATTTCAATGCTGGCATGGTCTTTATCTCGACATCCATGGATGTCTTGCTGCTAGGTTCCTTGAGCTTGCCGGATCCTTACTTGTAAGTGAGCACCAAGCGAGCTGATCACAAATGGGTTAACATGTGTATATATACGTCCAGTTCGCCCCTCTCGCATACATGGTCAAGCTCTATATTGAGCTTATGATGGCCAACCTCATCTCTAAAGTTGTCAAGAGCGGCACGCACAGTCGTAGCGAAGGCTGGTGCTCTAGTAGCAGAGACAAGTCTAACCCAACCGCCTACGGTCTGACCTCTCGTGTCGTTGTGAGCAGCGGCCCTGCTGCACCCAGGAGTGGTAACAATCTCATGAACAGGATGGGCAAGGAGCCAGAAACTAATAAGGGCAACAATGGGTCTCAGGTACATCTAGCTACTTATCCAGAGCCTCATGGAATCACAAAGACAGTTGAGACTACAGTCGTGGTGGGTGATGGAGAGAGTGATAGTACCTCATCCAAGGAGAGTATGTAGAGTAACTGGTTAACTAATGATGGGATAACAGAAAACTTCTTCAACCTAGTGAAGGACTAGTAATGTTACATATGACTTTAATACAACATGGAATGTCTATAATGATTTGCAGAATTCGGCGGAGCGATGCGTCGCAGAACAATCATCGGTCGAATGTCCTCTGTTACTGGAGGTTGATGTAGAAACCTGTACATCTTTATATAGATGCAGTGATTCTGGGACGTGGAAGATGCCGGTCGATGTGCAGATGTTTGCGATTAGTCTATAAAGCACAGCAGATGAGATATTTACAATTAATAATCCTCAAGACAATATCAGACAGAAAGTCCTTCCTCTACTGCTCTAAATACTCAAAATGTGACTCGTAAATCGGCACTCCAACATCTTGGCATAGGGGCGTGTAATGGACCTCCTCCAGAGGTACAGCGACTTTGAGGTCAGGAAATTTCTGATATAGTGTTGCTGTAAATAATCAGCCATCGAAACCAGCAAAACGCTTACTGAAGCTCTAATACGTATCAAACACAGTTGGAGGCTCAGTCTTGGCAAGGTGCTCAGCAATGCATCGATCGCCAAACCCAAAACCTAGGGCGTCTTCAACCAGCCCCTTGCAGTCCATGTCGAACTGATCCGGGTTTTTTAAGACGTCTTCGTGTCTGTTGGCTGACTGATTGGAAGCAATGACGCCTGTGTTTGCTCTGATAAGCTGATAGAAGATCAGTTTCAGTGGTTCTTATGTCTTGTTAATGGATTTTAGAGCCTTACTTTGCCGCTAATCTCAACGTCCTCCTTAGCAGTTCGCTTAATGGCTAGTGCAGATGCGGTGTGGTAACGACATAACTCCTCAACAAATTGGGGGCCAGGGATGGATCAGGTTTCAGCTCAGATAGCTGATCTGGACGTTGGGGCAAAGTAACAACTCCCTGGTATCTGTTAACACAATGTAAGAAGGTTGGGGCAGAAATACGCACCCAGTGCAATCATGTTTACCATCGTGGCATTACTAGCGACGAGGAGCAAAAAAGAAATTTGGACTGCGTCGGCCTTCTCAATGTTTCTAGGCTTGACTTGTTCAGTGCAGAGCTTGCTGGTAAGGTCATGTGGCTCCTCGAGTCACTTGTCGGTCAGATTCGCGACGTGGTCAAGGAGCTCCCTGCTGAATATTAGCTTCAAGAATATCAAGAAATCTCTAAACTGAACTGACTTGTTGGCAGCAGACGGCTCTCGAGCTATGGAACTTCCGTTTGAACGAATGGCATTCTGTTATGTAAGATACTCTAGATCATGGAAGGGTGCCCCAAAGATTGTGTAGATGATCTGAACGAGGGTTAGCTATAATCTTTTTAAGGCGGTATTTCAGTCTAGAACCTACATAGGAGGGCACTGGGAGTGCAAATATCTTGGCAAGGTGGACTGGGCCGTCAGCGCCGCGCTTTTGTTTCAAATCCTCTAGAAGGTCATCTACCGTCTTCTGGATATACGGCTGCAGCTTCTCAACAGCTTCTTGGGTAAAGATTTGCTCCACCATTCTCCTCTGTCAGTTAGCAGCTCTCTACTCCCAGCGTCTAGCCTTGACGATAGCTTATCTCTGATGCATATGGTCTGGGGGATCCATATCTAAGAAAAAGTCGGCTTTGCTTTAGCAGCGCTGCCCTCAAATCAAACAAATCAAATCTAGGGTCATACTTGAAATATTTGATAGCCTGCGATGCTAGATTTGTTGTTTGAAATATTTATTCAAATATTTCAAATATTTCAAATCTCACCATTTGTGCTCTTAGCTCAACTCTTCTAGTCACTATTAGGCCCCAGTTTCACCACACTACCCCTGTAGCTGTAAAGCCGAAGAAGGGTGGGGGCAAGGGCCAGCACGCGTAGGAGATGTAAATAGGCTACCAACGACGCGATCTGACGATGTGGGGGCGGAGAGGGGAAATATTAGGAAGCCACTTTCCCTTTGGCGGATCTGGGAATGATGATGGGGGTAGCTCACTAATGGCTAGTATCAACGAAGGCTCTGATTGGTCAGATCCACTTTCCAGGTATTCACCAGGTTCCAGGTAGGCTGCAAAAAGGCAATCATCAGCGGAGCAGGTTAGATCACCAATCTTATATCCTGTATCAAATATATCAAATGTTATTTCAAATCAGGTATTATGCGTTTGTCTGGTTTGAAATAAGATTTTGGCGTATTTGATTGATTTGTTTGGCAGTTTGTTTGATTAGATTTGATTCATGGGCAGCGCTGAGTCCAGGTACTCTAATCTCTAGGCTCCTTCGCCAACACCGAGAACTCGCAGCCCGTTGTTCTAGTTGTCGCCTTACGCTGCCGTTATCACAAAGCGGTCGGATGGTTACGGCGACGTTCACACATGTACGTGATTGTCCTCCTGCCCGCTTTCTCCTTGGTTGACCTTCCAGTTATGAACGCGTAGCCCCTGGTGGCTGCCCAGGCGTTGATCGTTTTAAAAAGTTCTTCCCGTGACTCGAACTCGCCCTCAGGAGGGAGGCAGTCACCAGGAAATAGTGCCGAAATTTGAGACTGATCAGTGTCTATGTGGATAGAATCATCGTAAGCACGTAATCTTGACACAATCACCAGCGAGCGCAGTCAAACGCGACACTCGAGGTAGTGAGAGGCAGCCCGATAGCGGAGAGCGCTATACCAAATATGGAAACCAGGACGGGTCCCGTCCTATTTTATATGGTTTAGTGTACTAATCCCCTGTCGCTATAAATAAGTAGGAAGCGGCTTCGTTAGCTCAATTTTAAAATGGAAGAGAACATACTGCATGATGACCTTATGTACAAGGAGATGATCAAATTCAATCCGGCCTAGATACCTGCTGTTTCTCCGGAAAAGACAGAAGATAAAAATGGCATTGGTTTAGATCATCTCGCTCACATTCGTAGCATTGCTCCAGTGCCATTTTGCCCGTTCCCAAAGCATGACTCTGCCGTGTAGTGGGCGTTAGGGCCATGGAAGGGATGGATAACAGAGTTTATTCCTTCTCTGAGGAAAGAGAAAACAGCCTTGGCCTATGGCCGTTTTCGGTTTTGATGCAAAATGGCTTGCTTGACCAGCTGCAGCCATAAAGCCCCTCAGCACAGACTAACTACATAGGGCTTGATGGCAGGCAACTGACCACGGGAACCAAATGGGCAATCATTGGCTGTCGTATGTTTCCTCAATTGTGAGGTGACACGCTTTACGCCGCAAACAATGTTAGCATCAAGTCGTCGTAGGGCAGACCGGCCGGCTCCGCGAAGATAGCTGAGACCTGACGAAGGAACCTGTATTATAGATTCGTCCTTAAAGAAAAAAAAGCCTCCTGCTGCATTGCAGATATTGGGCTGTAATGGAGCTTCCTGTCTCGCCTCATTGTGAATACCGACGAGTTGCTTCGTATACGGCGGCAGCCAAGGTGGATAAAACCGGCAAGATGCGGCTTTTTTCTCAACTCACATTGCCCAAATGTCATTAAACCATTGCTGCCTGGAACGCAAACCTGCAACAACGCCAAAGCAGTCATACACTTTACCAGCCGTATTGCACATTGCCTTGCAGGGGCGGCTCATCAAACTGCCGTCCGTCCGAAGGAGGTTCGAGCGTTGATCAGTGACCAACTGACCCTCTGTGACATGCACGTCCGGACGGTGACAATGTGCAATTCGACTGGCAAAGTGTATGATTGCTTTCAGTGTGGCCGCCGGTTTAAGTATCAGGCAGTAATGGGCCGAGGAGACTTCGGCAACATTGGTTGAGAAAATGGCGTACCCCCGACACCAGCAACTCGTCGGTATTCACAATGAGGCGAGACAGGAAGCTCCATTACAGCCCAATATCTGCAATGCAGCAGGAGGCTTTTTTTTCTTTAAGGACGAATCTATAATACAGGTTCCTTCGTCAGGTCTCAGCTATCTTCGCGGAGCCGGCCGGTCTGCCCTACGACGACTTGATGCTAACATTGTTTGCGGCGTAAAGCGTGTCACCTCACGACTGAGCTGCTAATGATTGCCTATTCAGCCCCCTTGTTTCGAATTGCTGGCCTGCATTTGTTAGTTTGTCACAAGTGTCACTGCCCGGTCGATGACCCTGTGCATCAGCTACGTGGTCAGCTGCCCGCTATTAAGCCCCTGTGTACGGAGTAGCATGTGTCGAATTCCGCATTGCTTAGCCCATTGAAAGGGCTGTTGTGGCTGCAGCTGGTCAGGCAAGCCGTTTTTAAGCCTTCGACAGGGTTTGCATCAAAACCGAATACGGCAATGGACCGACGTTATTTCCTCTTTCATCCAAGAGCTTCCGAAATTGTCCAAACCGGCCGGTAATGCAGAGTCTTACGCCAGCTAGCTCCATCACGCTATGATAGCTAACTCAGATGGGCTACAGCCGCCTGGGAAACGCTTGGCTGTCTAGCAAACGGCGGCATTATGGGAATGCGCAGCTCTAACTGGTCAAAAGCCTCGCAGCAGGTGAGAAAAAATTGTCGCGGTACACCTTCATAACAACTAGCCCACATCTGCAGATTGATATTCTCATTTGCACCCGAGCATCCTGGCCAAGCACGACCCCGAATCTCGAAGCCGTGGCTATCGCGGGTGAGCCTAGCTCGCAAAGGTACTTATTGGTGTGTTCTATTGGATTCTTGTATCTCACTGGTCGATATGCTTGCCGATATCTGCGTTGCTCATGCTCCTTGCATAAACTACTACAGCCCAACTGAGACTATCGTTGTCAACATCATGCATGGGCATCAACCTAGCCAACCTCTGTCTGTAGAAAGACCTACACCCTGGAATAAGAGATACACACTTAATGAATCCCTTGTCCCTGTGACTGAAGGTGAGATTGGCGTCTCGTGGGCCGGTAGCTCGGAGGTATCTCGTGGATACATGGATCTACCGGAAAAGATAGCTGAGAGATTCAGGTTCGATCCATACAGTCAAGACGGGTAAATCATCCGATGCACTTTCTTGTAGCCACAAAATTGATTCTGACATGTTCCCATAGAACCAAGATGTACGATACTGGAGATCTCTGCCAGCGGAACCCTAGCGGCACTATCCCCTTCTTAGGGCCTGTCAATGATCAAGTCAAAGTCAAGGTTTGATTCCCTCACTGCAATCGAAGCGTGCCTCGCTCACAGATTCAGGGCTTTTTTGTTGAGCTAGATGGAGTTATTGCAGCTCTCAACTCGTGCCCTTCGGTACAAGGGGCTGCTGCGCTGCTCATTGATGGTGAGAATCATGCCTTTGTCACGCCTCGCCATTGTCCTTTTCCAGTGATTCAAGACCACCTCAAAGCCCATCAACCTTATTATGCCATACCAACACGATATCACTTTTTTGATGCATTGCCCCTGGCGGAGAATGGCAAGTTGGACAAAAAAGCACTGCGGCACGTTGCATCCACTCCCAGGAGCCTATATCAACAGGCAAAAAGGCGCCCTACGGCCAAATCCTTCCACCCAAACCCGCTCGGCTCGGTCACTGGCGATCCGACTCTTCAGCTTCAAGTGCTCCACAGACCAGCTCGTTCTCCAACCCGTCGGATGCCACTATGGTCGAGGAACAAATCGATCTCGAAGCCGCCCTCCCCGACAAGAAGCACCGCAAATATTCGCGCGGACTCCGTTACCGGGTACTTATCATCTACCGGCGGCTTTCCTCGCTCGTTGGCTTGTTCAACACCTCGGCTGCTATTGCTCTGGTAATGACCGGGATCAGCCGGGAGTGGCTAAGCAACATCACGGCAATCAATCTGGCCATGGCCGTTCTCGTCCGCCAGGACTTCGTCATCAGCATCCTATACACAATCGCTTGCAGCGCACCAAAGTCCTGGCCTCTCTTCATTCGGGCTTGTTGTGCAAAGATATATCATCTCGGCGGTGTCCATTTCGGTGCAGCCGTTAGTGCAGGAGCTTGGCTCTTGGCGGCGAATATCGCCGATATTGTTTGTATGGTAAGCGGAAGTTTTTCAAACTGGGGCAAACAGTCGATTACATCTAATGTTATCTCGTGGGCTCTCTCGACCTTTTTCGTCATCATGATCGGTCTTGCCTGGCCGTCGATGCGTAGGCGCCACCACGACTTGTTTGAGAGAACGCATCGATTCATCGGCTGGACCATGCTCGTATTCTTCTGGGTTTAAGTGATTATCGCAAGCAAGAACAATGCAGCCACCGGCACTTCATTGGGACAAGCCTGCGCCCGGTCACCACCATTCTGGCTCCTGGCCGCAGCAACTGTAAGTGTCGCTTCTTCGTGGTTCTTTCTCCGTAAGGTACCCGTCCAGGCGGAAAAGATGTCGGACCACGCGATCAGACTGCACTTTGGCTATACAGTCCCCGTCAATGGCTCATTCGCTCGCCTATCATACAATCCCCTCGTAGAGTGGCACTCGTTCGCTACTATTCCCGCCCCCGAGGCCGTTAGCGGCCGGCCGAAAGGCTACTCGCTCATCGTCTCGAACGCTGGTGACTGGACTAAATCAACTATTCAGGATAGTCCATCTCACATTTGGATCCGAGGCGTACTGACGTGCGGTGCCATGCGCATTGCAACCCTGTTCAACCGGGTTGTTCTCATCGCGACTGGCTCCGGTATTGGACTGATGTTAGGCTACATTCAAAATCCGACTGGTAGGATGCAATTCACCTGGTCAACAAAACAGCCTGAAGAAGCTTTTGGAGAAGACCTCTATTGTACTATTACCAAAAGAGTTCCGAACGCAATCATCCACGACACAAAGAAGCAAGGCCGTCCCGATCTCATCAAAATAGGCTATAACTTGGCAAAGAGCTATAAGGCTGAAGCTGTCATTATTATCGCGAATGAGAAAACCACGAAGAAGGTGGTTTATTGTCTTGAAACAAGAGGCGTACCAGCTTATGGCGCAATTTGGGATAGTTAAAAGTGCTTCCTTAAGGAGTTAAGGATTGGTCTAGATTTGCAAACCAGTCCATTAAATCCACGAGCGGAGAGAGTGGCGTGGATGCACCTTAATCTATAGAGCCCCTTAAGTGTAGTGGATCCATTTGAAGCTATTGTGGACGTGGTGTCAAGCTCCGGAGACCTTCACTTACTGTTAGAGGAAGCTTGTTAAGAGTTGGAATGAGGCCAAAATTAGGCAAGGATCACGATGAATGTGAACAACCTCAACTAGCATCAGGCAGCAGCCTGCTGCCTATGAGATCAACAGATTGAACACAAGTATAAGAGACTAACCTTCGTCGTTCCTTAGATATAGGGGGAATAATACAATCGACACACTGATCTTTTATCTCAGTCTGCATTCGTGTATCAGTGCTAGGTTGACATGTGGAATGGATATAACGTACTTGATAAGCGAATGAGGCACTTGGCCACACCCTCGCTACTCTCTACCCTGCGAAATCAACCGCAACACTCTAAATCGGTTCAAATCAATTAGAACCGTGTTCTTGAGACACTGCTACTTCTATCTGGCATCTTCGTGCGTTATGCCCTGCCTTGCCGCAGACGTCACACCGCCGTTCCTTCGTTTCTGGCCTTCGCTTCCGATGATCATTGCGACGACTTTGTTCTTCTAATTGTACATCTACCTCGTTCTGGCCTTGCGAATCCTGTCCCTGGCCTATAGTGAGGCTTCTCCTTCTCAGAGACGTTTCGTCTTGGCGCGCCGGCGTTGACTAAGCGTCTCATTCTGTTGGAGACCACAAGTGTGAGGCGACCAAGGCGGTGGCAAGGTGTGGAAGAAGGAGGAACATTCTACAAGATATTGTGCCTGTACATAAACAGTGGTTCCCCTACTGCACTGTTAGGATGGAAAAAGCAACAAGCATCTTCTCACTTCAACAATATTATGCCTACGATCATCCCCTCCACCACGACACTTGGCAGGCACTTTGTTGGGCCTTCCTTCTTGATGTGGCCCTTACTAATTGCTATATTGCTCAACTACGCGGGCCCCAGCCAAATTGGAAGAGATAGACGACTCAAAGGGAGTGGCGAGAATGCATTTACAACGCCTTATTCAACACATATCATGAAGAAAGTCAGTCAAGGAAGAGGTATCGCGCAGGGTACGAATCCGACCCTGAAATACAGCAAAAAGAGCACCTTCTTGTCCGCCGGAAGATGAGGTCGGATTGTTTTGCTTGCCAGGGCTTTTGGGAAGGCCGAGTGAGGCCAAAAGGCCAAAAAAAGGAGGCCCTTGGGAGGGTGGGGGTAATGCAAGAAGGGGGCATAATGATTATGGGTGTAGCGTGTACAAGGTTCCTCTTTGTAACAACGGGAACTGCTGGTACTTCTATCATCATAGAAATTAGGTAGGCAATAACGTACCCTTGTTTGAAGTATTTTAATTGGACCGACCCCGCTGTCATTGAGGCTTCTGGGCATTGAGGAGATAAGGTTAAGAGGTATGGAGCAGTGTCTGCTACAGTCAAATTATTGCTGGACTTTTATTGGGTAAACTGTAGTGTAGGTGGCTCTCTTATTACTCAGTACAGCCCAAGCAAGTAGGTCCTGAAGGGCGACGTGCACGAGCCCAAAAGGCGAGCTGCTACTCTATACTACACATCTCTCGACGGTGGGGAGGGGGACCTCCCAGAGTGCCTTCCTAAGATGCCTGCACCAGGTTGGTTCACACGCATTTAGTCATGCTTGTATGACGTTGGCTCTTTCAACCGGTACTTACGGCAACGAAGCAACGTATGGCACACGATTGCGAGGTGACGGATGGTTTGCGCTCTTTTTTCCCTCTCATTCTTCGGCCACCTTTCTTTTCAAGTTTTACCAAACAAACTTGCGCCTTTAATGGTATGAAATTTTCGTCAACGTTGTCGGATTATTTTTATTGACCTTTATTCAGGCTTGTTGTCGCTTGATTTCCAGATTATCTCCCCTGTCTGCCCTACGCATTTACTACGCATTTACTACGCCCGCGATTTTCTTCCCCGTGAGAGACAGTGATGGGCCATAACTTACTGCTCACCTGCCTCTCTTCTGGCCCTTGACAAGCTTGCAGCATTTCACCTTTTGCTATTTCCCGACTTGATAAGACCATTAAAAACTCACGCCGTCAACTATTTGCTATCGCATTACCTTGTGCAACGCCAAGAGTAGGGATTGGTTGGGATGGAGGGAAATCTAGAAGCCGAATCCGTCCGAGGGGATCGACCCTTTGAACCAAAGGCAGAAGAAAAGGCACCAGCAGATGGCGATTTACCAAGCGAACCTCAAGGATTCCAAGGCCACTTTGAACTGACAGATGAAGCTCAAGTTGAAGACCCAGCAAAAGCCCACCTCAAATCGTGGATCGAAGCCCAGAGCGAAACGCAACCCCAACAGCATCCGTCCGAACCTCCAACTGGTGATGCAGAGGGTGAAAATGCTGTAGGTCAGCTGCCCCGCGTCGAAAATGATGCCTCCAGTACAGTGCCTGGAGTGATTGGTACAACAGCTCGAAGCGCTTTGACCATAATCTCAGCTCCAGGCACAGACCGGCCAACTTCAGCACCACCCGCCGCTGAAGCTGGAGTTGGAGTGGTAGCTGGACCGGCTTTGATAACTCCATGCGGGCGGGCTGCATCAACCTCCACTGGCCTCTCCATCACAGCCGCGGGTCATGGCCATGTCCCTCAATTTGTCGCTCCGTCATCCTATCTCCGACGCAGGACTTCTATCCAGAGCCTAATAGCGCCCACCGAGCCAAAGCCTCTAAGTTCGTTGGATAGAGATCAGTTACAGGGTTTGGTATGTGTTCATCTCTTTGTCTTTCTTCGGAGTTTGTCTTGCCTCATCGCATCCGTCTGCCCGTACAACTTCCGACGTGGGGCACGCGCGCATCCGATGACTGACGATGTCTTGAGTTGAAACTAATATCATGCTTGATAGAATGCCATTCGCGATTTCCTTAGAGTTCGCACCAGCTACGATGCTCTACCTTTCTCGTTTCGACTCATTGTGCTCGATACCGGTCTCCTCACTAAGCAAGCCATCAACATCCTTACGCAAAACTGTGCGTCACCTGATACCTGCAGATTTGACCACCAATGCTAAATCCTCGCCACAGCAATTGTATCGGCTCCTCTATGGAACTCAAAAACCTCTCAATTCGCCGGTATCCTTACGAGTACCGATTTTATCAATGTAATTCAGTACTATTGCCAGTTTCCTGACGAGTTTAGCAAACTCGACCAGTTTCGACTCAGTAGCCTAAGAGGTTGGTCGGTGGCTTTATGCGGTACGTGTATCGCTAACAATGGCTAGACATCGAGAAAGCGATCGGCGCAATACCCATCGAGACGGTCTCGGTTCACCCTTCAAAGCCGCTTTATGAGGCCTGTCGACACATCCTCGAGTCCCGCGCTCGACAAATCTCACTCGTCGATATCGATAGCGAGACCAACAAGGAGATGGTCGTTTCGGTCATTACCCAATATCATATCCTCAAGTTTATCGCCATCAACAACGAACACAACACGGTGCTGCTGAAAAAAACAGTTCGAGACATTAGCCTCGGCACATACTCAGGCATCGCTACCGCCTTGATGAGCAGTTCTGTGCTTGACGTGGTTCATCTCATGGTAAAACACAGCATCAGCTGTATTCCAATCGTCGATTCACATGGGCGGGTGCTGAATGCCTTTGAGGCAGCTGATGTTATCCCCTGTATCAAAGATGGTGCCTACGATGACTTGGACGGCTCTGTTGGTGAGGCACTATGCAAGAGACCTGACGAGAGCCCTGACATTTATACGTGCAGCGAAGGCGATCGCCTAGATTCCATATTTGATACAGTCCGAAAGAGCAGAGTTCATCGTCTAATAGTGGTTGACGATGAGAATAAGCTCAGGGGAATCATCTCGCTCTCAGACATCCTCAAATATGTCTTGTTGTATGGAGTGGAGGACACAAGTAGCAGGGCTTGACAGGATGGATCTATAACTCTCTATCAAACATGATGAGGCCTATAATGATTGCATACGGTTTACGACCAAGGGAGCTCTTGTAGGAGAGATAGGCGCCGGATAGGGAGGCAAGCATATAAACTGGCGCAAGGGGAATTTCTGTGGAAAGAATATCAATGTGTGCATACTATTTCTTTCGCTATACAATACAAGTCAATACAATTCATTAAGCCCGGCGGCTTATATTAGCTGATAGGGCGCTGTCACTAATGCTTACGTACATTGGCTTGTTTTTCGTTCTCGTCTCCCCAAGCCCATGCTATGCCACACATTGCTTATATTATGTCTGCGTTCCTAAAGCCCTTACTGTACCTTGTATTTACCATCCGAATTGGAATCAGACTCCTGGAGCCCATGCTGCACCTGTTCCTCGGTTATGCGTTTCCTTTCTGTTCTGCTGCTCTCTGCGTTCTCCTATGGTTCGATAGTATTGCCAGCGAACTAGCTTAAAGGCCAATTCTTTAAGTATCCAGTGTCCTATCTACGGCGGCTAAAGCGATGTCCGCTTTTATGATATAGGGTATTTAGTGTTTAGTATAAGGAGGTTAGTGAGAATAGGTAGGTGAAACCTTTGTAATTTGGCTTTAATCTTGCATGTTAAGTCGACCTATAGCTAATACAAATTGTATAGTTATATAGACTGCCTGCATATTTGGTACCTACTATGTAATATCTAATGGTAATTTCCCCTGAGGTAGAATGAAACATTTCCTCTTAATGTCTTGGTGCATTATAGCATTTTAGCCCTATGCGCTGTTCATTTGCTGCATTAAAATAGAAAATACTTAACTGTCTCTATTGCGTATTGGCACGCGCATTGCTATAATCCTGCCACTCTAATTCAGAAAAGGTACCTATTTAGTCTAATCATGCATATCCTAAGCTATACGAAATTTTAGTATACTAGCTTCTCTCCGCAATAAGCTACTATATAGTAATTAAGTATACTTGCCTAGCAGTGCAGCATCGACTCTCTTTAAAAACTTTCCATTATTATCTAGTAGTTATTTGGTAGCATATTAACTTAGTTAAGCTATGTTTAGGGTTATTGATTGCATTTTGGGAAACTTCCGGGCCAGGACGGCACTATCTCGGCGTACAGCTTGCGCTCCTTTCTTAGCTATCTCCAGGAGCCTATATTTAGCGCTAATAGGTATCCACATAACATCTACCATATTACCCTTAACCTCTAATGCATCCATAGTTTCATATATACACCCAACATACTCTTAAGCTGGTTGCTGGCGAGGATTTTAAATCGTCAGCACGGCAGCTCTATTACTCGCTAACAGTGCCACACTTCGATATTTGAGGTCGGATAAGTATCTTGATGCATATGTTATCGCCGCCAGCTCTCCGGAAAACAGGTTCTGCTCAATTCTCATGCCAAGTGTAAAGAAAAAGCGCTCAAGCTTCTGTCCTCCTTGCACCGTGGCAGGGACCTCGATAACCCCGCCGACTCTAACTACTCTGTTCCATACTAAGCTGCTCACCGCGACGCATAACGCCCAGCCAATATCTACTTATATCTTCCTTAAGTCATTACTATAGGCCATTATATTCTGCACTCGTTTAACCTAAAGTGTCCATATGAACGGATTGATCGTTTCTATTTCCTCTATCGGAATTACATCAAGAGCCACCTCTACCTAGTAGAATAGCGAGCGATTGTACCTTCTGAACTTCCGGATGCGAGACGTAGCGTTTCAGAGTAGGTTGATCGCTGGCTAGATATGTAGGTCGGTCCACATGTTGATTGCCCCTCTCCAGAACCGCTCATGTGCACTGGGGATATATGCCTCTGCTTCTGCTACGCTTATTGCTACCGTGAGAAACGTCCCCACGATCGCGTTTGCTCCGATCCTCTGAACCCGATTGATAGGGCTGGCTCTTCTATACTTGCAAGCGTGCATGCATACGTTTGAGGCGTAGTCCACCACTGGGGCCACTGCGGCTGCGAACAGCTGTCTTGCTGTCCTTAGACTAAGACTCCTGAGCCTTTGCAGCTTTATCGCAGCATTCAAACCCTTGATCGCTGCCCCTATCATCTGTTCCTTGTATTTGACGCCAGCATCCAAGAGAGCCCCACTCTTCTCAACAGGTTGTTCTCAACATGATTTAACAGGCACATCAGTGATAAACAACAAAAGAAATTTTTGCACGTTTTAACCAGCGCCAGTAAGAAAACAAAAGGGCCACGACTACCCGAGCCTCGTATCTGCAGCCATCCACGAATTTTGCCATCTGAGCCTTGGAAGCTGTCACCCCTTCCCTGATTAACCGCCGGGCAGGGCAGTGTAGTAAGACATGCGGGGTTATTGTAAGGCAGCGAACTCGATTGAGAGGGCAGTGAAATACATCCGTGCGCCAGTTG
>PVQB02000187.1:0-17803 GCA_002980475.2 Fusarium beomiforme
GCTGTGCGGGTATGAGTGCCCGACTGCTTGGTGTTGGTGAGTCAGCAGGCTGACAAAGACAGACCAAGGGCTAAGGATCTGACTAGAAAAGCACAGAGAGGCTTTACTTGCATGAAAAGATCAAGATATGTTACAAGGAGCACTAATAAAAAGCCCCTCGCCTTGTGCGTCTTGAAAGCAGTAAGGTTGATACTTTATCTTCCCACAATTTTTTTCCTCTCAGAATTTATTATTTCTGTAGATATACTTGTTTTCTATTGTATTACTCATCTAGAGTTATTACACCAATATCCGTCCCTGTTGCTTGTTTTATCGAAAAAGAGACTGCATCCAGCGTATCCTTTGGTACAAAAAGCTCATTGGTAGTCCCCACAACTTTGTCGAAATTGGCCAAGTAGTCTTCAGGACCGGTTGCATGAGAGTAGCCTGGAACTGTAGCCAGTGTTGTCTTTGCTGCTCTACCGCCACCAACACTGAAAAGTTCTCCCGAAATCGGGCACTCTTCGCTACACAATGCCACGACAAAGTCGGCGACGAGATGAGGCTGAAAATACTCCCTTGTGACCCTCTTGATGACAGGCGACAAGTCTGACATGCGAGATGCCGCTGAGGGGAGAACGCCATTGATCTTGATCCCGTGCTTGGGACTCATGCGCCCCAGATCTCGAGTCAAGCCAAAGGTAGCACCCTTGCTCGAAACGTAACCACCGTCACCACCTGCCCCCATGCCGAAGAGACTATCAGACGAGGTATTGACTATTCTCCCATAGCCTTGCTTTTCCATGGTCGGATACACTGCACTGATAAGCATAACAGTGCCGAGGGCAGCAATCTCCCATGTCCGTCGGAAGGATCTGACGTTCACATTATCATGCGAGCTTGCTTCGCCAGCAGTACCTGCATTGTTGACAAGGATATGGATCGTCCCAAAGGCTGCAAGTGTGTGGTGCACAAGTTGTTGTACTTCGCTTTGCACAGAAATGTCATGACCATCTGCAATGGCTTCACCTCCCTTTGCTTTTATCTCATCAACAACAGTTTGCGCACGAGATATAGTGCCGCGTTGGCCACTCAAAGAGCCACCATAGTCATTTACGACAACCCTTGAACCATAGGATGCCAGTAACAGAGCGTATTCTCTGCCGAGGCCACCCCCCGCGCCCTGTAAGGACCATTGATGTCAGTGCTGGTTGATGGTACTCTCAGACAAGTAGAACTTACGGTGACGATGGCAACGCGTCCTTGAAGGGAACGCAACTTCTCTGTAGACATGGTAAGTGCTTCACAATTGCAAGATGACTTAATGGTTTAGGAAGTCAACCGAACGATGACCTCTCAATCACGTTTGCGACGCTGATTCTATAATTCAGGGTTCCCCGCACTTTAGTAGCAACTGTAAGGTTAGGGATTGGGTACTTGGAGTTGAGTCATTGCGTCGATTTAGTTCCGGTTTTTGGGGCCTCGGCTTGAGTCAGTAAGCGAGTCAGCAAACTCAACCATTTAGTGGCACCCCATTTCACATAGCTCGTCTTACACTAATGTCAATAGATATGCAACTTGTTGATGTACTGATTATGGAGATAAGACAACAACTCAGTATAGTCGTCTTTCACGATTTTTGATGCAAGCTTTGTATTCAAGATGACTGACTCTTATCCCGAGAATGCGATTGTAAACGCCAAATTAGCAGCCTGCATGATCATATTGAGATGTAAGTCAGAAGGGACTATCGCAGGAAGTAAGCCACCATGAGTTGACATATGTTGAATAGATTACATTATTCCAAAGACCCGATTGCGAGCCTTCGCGTCTCGACTCGTTGGGAAGAAAGTGGCGACACTTCAGCACATGATTGCCAACGCTACGATCCGATGGTAAAGACGTGAGACGCCAAAGAAATTGACAGGACTAAAATTGCCTTTAGGTTATCAAGTACGCTATCTATACATCAGTTCAGAGCTGTGACATCTACGCAATGTGATGCAAAGGCTCTATTACAAAAATGCCCGACTTTACTGAAAGAAAAAGTCACTTCCGACACGGTCAGACATCTTCAACAGTTTAGATACTTACATTTTCTGACATGAAAAGATCATTGGACCAGACTATAGAGGACATTACGCAGCCCGGTTTCCAAACTCAACCCATATCATATTCTACATACACGGAGGTGGTTTTGTCAGTGGTTCATCAGCATCCGTGACACCGTATTTGCTACAGTTGAGCGTAGATCTGCAGGCCCGAGGGCTGCAAGCCGACATGTTCACTGCGGAGTACGACCTCGCCCCTGAAAGTCCATATCCGGTTGCTCTAAGACAAGTCGTGTCTGCCTATAGGCATATAGCCAGCCAGAACAAACCCATTATTCTGGCCGGCGATTCAGCTGGAGGGAACCTGTGTCTTGGATTGCTTCGGCACTTGGCCAAGCCTCACCCCAGTATTTCGCCAGTTCAACAGAACCTGCAAGAGTCTGGTCGTATCATAGCAGCTTGCTTGACCAGTCCATGGGTCAACTTAAAAAACAACGGAGATTCTTATCGACTCAATGCCAATCGAGATTGTTTAGATAAGAGGGCTCTTGATCGTTGGGGAGGGGCATACCTGGACGGAGAGCCACTAGATGAGTATGTAAATCCAATCGACTGCATCGATGGCTGGGAGGAGATTCTTCCCCAGCATACACTTTTGATATCAGGCGACTTGGATCTGTTTGTCGCTGATGTACAAAATCTGTCTGAAAACATAGTCAAATTAAGTCTTCCATTTAATTGCATCCCCACCAAGTCTCTGGCTAACTTTTTTATACAGAGCGGTTACAATAATCTCGAAGTATACATCGCACCCATGAAAGGGCACGTGTGGAATTTGGTGGACTTTGGTCAAACTCAACCCGGGCAACCGGCAGCCCAAGGAAACGAGGATGAAGCGCATGTATATGCTGGCATTCACTTACAGGCTGACTGGATGGTCAAGCGATGTCCGGGTCGAGTTATGTGAGACCGTTCCGGCTATTTTCCTCTTATTTGATATCGAAAGAAATATTCAAAGTCTTCTACTGTAACGGAATTACTCTGTATCCCAAGCCCATGATGTGACATCGATACGTGATTCTACAGAATTAGGTGAAAGTGCATATAGCAAACTGGAGCGTCCTAATCCCTATATAGCTACTAAGATTCTCTACAACTTAGGCAGCTAAGATATTTATCACTCTTTAGGGGAATATAATATACCTTTAACTATTCTTATTTATATAATATAACTTTATTAGTAACTACCTTTAGGCAATAGACTTTCATATTAAAGACTGGTTTGATTATCTTTAAAGCCAGATTTATATCTTCTTATATACTCTTATAAATTTAATAAGTGAGTATTAGAAAATCTTAATAAGTCTTTATACTTTATGCTATTAGGAAACTTATTAGTTAAAATACTATAAGAATTTAATATATATTATTTACCAAAGTATCATTAGTTAAGGCTATATATTTATAGTTTAAATACTTAGTTCTACTTGTACTTTAAGTTAATTAGAGGGCAGGTGTTTTGCGGGTATGTTCAGAAGTTGATTGATACTTCCAAGCTTATGATATCTCCACGAGATATATCAAGCCATTACAGCAATAATTCCCAATTAAATCAGAGTTCAAATAGAACGGGCTGCCTAGGCTATGTGTACAGATACTTAACCAAGGATATTCTCTCAGTAGGCTCATAGGTAAAACAAAAATTCAATAAATAAAGCTTCTTGGAATCATACGGGTAAATTAAACAATAGCACATATTGCATATCGATCAACTAATCGAAAGCCCATACAACATCTTTTCTAAGCAGTCTTGTGATTGGATTCACCAGATTGCTCATCCCCCCCAAGAAAGGTCTTATGAAAGTGCCTAGGCTTGATATTGGCAGCGTAGAGATCGTCAAGCTCTGCTGTTGTTCTGTTCTTGGTCTCAGGAAGCCAAACCCAACAACCAGCAAATCCGATGAGGGTAGTAGCACCAAAGATAAAGCCAACCTTACCTCCAAGGTTACCAGCATCAGGGTTGAACATGTACGGGAACACGAATCCTACTAGCCATTGGACAATGCAAAGGACGATGTTGGAAAGGCCTTGGGTTCTTGAACGAAGACGCCATGTCGGGATCTCTGCCACGACTGTCCATGCAACTGTACCCAAGGTGATTTGATACACAAAGCCCTGACAAAATCATGTTAGTAGAGTAGCGAGTAACTGGGAAAAGAAGAGCATCAACTTACCCAGATAAACATAAAAGCAATGGTGACGAGATTGGTATTCCGGGTATTAGGCAGGGAAGCTCCACCAACAACGAACAACGTGATTGCACAAACAAATTGTCCCCATACAATAAGAGGTCGCCGACCAACAACAGTCAGCAAAGGCCAAGACAGTATATTGGCAACAAACATGCTGAAGTTGTTCAGCATGCTCAATAAGAACGACATCTGAGCACCGAAGCCGGCCAGCTGATAATAGTAGGACTGGTATCCGAGAACGAAAATAATGCCACTAAGGTACTGGCATCCATAAATGAACATGCTGATAAGAGTGCGGTGTCTATCAGTCTGGTGGAAGCACGATGCGTAGGATACGGATGATGTTTGAGATCGGTAATCGTGCTCCTGTTGAACCGTCTGCTCAATGACGGCTAAGATCGCCTTCTTGTCGATAGACTGGGAAGAACCATGAAGCCGGTCGAGTGATTTGACCGCTGCCTCACGGCGTCCAGATCGAACCAGCCAGACAGGTGACTCGGGGCAAATCCAAGCAGTAGGAAGCACAAGTCCAGGGATGACCCATTGGCATGCGAAAGGAACAATATAAGAGTTGGTGTCATTTCGGGGGCCGAGCTTGTACATGATTCCAGTAAACAACAGGGTGCCACAAAATTGGATAAAGTTGGTCATGGCCGTCAGCCAACCTCGCAGCTTGAGAGGCGCAACCTCTGACGCATACAGCGGACCGATAATCAGCCATGCACCGATGGAGAGACCGTTGATTGCCTTGCCCACTGTCAAGATGGGAAGAGATCCATTGTAGGTCGAAGCGTATTGAACGCCCACTCCAACGATGGAAATGGCGCAGAAGATCATATTGGTATATCGTCTGCCGATCTTATCAGCAGCCCAGCCTGTGACAGCAGCTCCAAGGACAGCTGCAAGCTGGGATACGCCACCGTAAAGACTCTGCCAAGTCGCAGGGATGATATACATAGTCGTGCCGCCTTCAACCAGCGTGGTGCCATAGTCCTCTCTGTAACAAGGTCATTAGTCTAGTTCCTCGGTCCGTTACAATGCATGTAACCCTACCGAAACTTTGGGATGGCGAGTAAATTGCCCGCGATGATTCCGTCTATACCGTAGCCAAAGACCACGAGCTGGCAATACAGAATCCATAAGGTGCTTCGCCAGAAGACTTGTAGACTTTTTGCAAAGCTTAGAGTCTTTTCGTAGGCGATTTGGTTGGTGGCAAGTTCAGCATTTTCCTCAGGTTGCTGAATCTCGAGATGTTCAGCGGTGGTCATTGCGTGAGACTCCTTGGTGGAATCCATGAGGGCGATCTACAGAAGTGAGGAGAAAAATATGTCGATTCTTGTGTAAGGAAGTAGAATCTATAGAAAGATTTTATTACTGATGACTAGGTTATGTAGTCAGAGACGACGCCACAATATTAATTTGCCATGTAGACAACTTTGCCGACGATCCAGGTATGGTCACGAAATCTCGATGCTACCAAGCTAGGATCTACCCCATGGGGAAGCACCTTGCTCACGGTTGTTTAGCATGCCAGAATGGACAACTGCCAACAGTCCCTGCGTGGAGACATTGACTCTTAAGTCGAGTCAGCTTGCGGGGTTAAGCTGCTAACTACGCACTAAATTAGCTCCAAGGTCATCCATGTGTTAGCTTAGTCTGGAGTACAGTGTCAACTTCGGGCGGTTGTAAACGCGGGGTCAGTAGCCGAACATGTCAGAGTCAAACGATCCATGCGCGGATGCCAAGGCTCTGCCCTTTATCTCGTCGTGATTCTACGCAACTTGCCTAAGGTTGTGTCTGTGTACTCATACCTTTTGGCCTTTGTTTTCTCCACATCTAAGTCTTTCCTATATTCAACATGACCGTCTCAAACGGAGACAGCTACTCTACTACTTTCGACAACCGGGTTGGTGGTACGCCCATAACCCGTGACAATGACGGTCCCTATAAGGTGTCTGAGCATATTCTTTGCGCGCCAAGAAAGATCCGTGTAGGATGCATAGGAGCTGGAGCATCTGGCATCATGATGTGCTACAAGAAAGAGAAAGAATTTGGGGATTCAATTGACCTTGTAGTCTATGAAAGTAAGTGGTACAGCAAAATGACTTTCACATTAGTCTAACTTAATGGTCCCAGGGTATCCCAAGCCTGGCGGGGTTTGGTACGCAAACAAGTACCCTGGCTGCCGCTGCGACGTTCCTTCGCCCGCGTATCAATATCCATTCCCCCCAAAAACAGACTGGTCCAGGTACTATTCTCCTGCCGCGGAGATTCAGTCCTATTATGAGTCGTTTGCCAGAGACAAGGGCTATCTGGACAACTACATCAACCTATCTCATCGTGTCGATAAAGCGACATGGGATGAGCGCAATGGCCAGTGGGTTTTGACTGTTACAGATACAACTGATGGCCAAAAAAGAACCTTTGAAGACCGAGTTGACTTTTTAATCGCCAATATCGGCATCCTCAATACGTGGAAGTGGCCCGACATCCCAAATCGCGAGTCATTCCGTGGCCATATGACGCATTCAGCCGACTACAATACCCAGCTCGATTTATCAGGAAAAACTGTCATTGTGATTGGTTCTGGCGCTTCTGCTATCCAGATTGTGCCAGCTATCAGAACAACAGCAAAGAAGGTCATCTCGTTCTACCGAACGCCGCAATGGATTGGACCGGGTCTCGCCATGGATGGCTATACTGACTCCGAGGGACGAAACTTTGATTGTAAGTCAAGTATCCATTCCATATCAACATATCTTAACACGGGCCTTTAGATACAGAAGAGCAAAAGAAGCAGTTCGCGGGGGATCCTAAGGCATACTTGGAACACCGAAAGGCACTGGAAACAAAGATCAACGCCAGTTTTCGCCACAATATCGCAGATCATCCAAGTCAGAAGGTGGCTCGTGACGTGAGTATATTAAACACCCTTTCAAACAATGAGCTCTTGCTCACATATGTTGCTCCATTCAGTTTGTGGCCCAGAGAATGGCCAAGATTCTCAAGAATGACGACAAGTTGACTCAACGACTGATCCCAACGTTTCCGATGGGATGTCGTCGACTTGGCCCAGCCGAGGGATTCCTGGAGTCCTTCCATGAAGACAACGTGGAATTGGCAGAAGGTGAAATACAGACATTCACCCAAGACGGACTACGTGTTGCCGACGGAAGAGAGTATAAAGCCGACGTCATCATCTGTGCAACCGGATTCAACGTCAGCTTCAAGCCGCACTTTCCAGTGATTGGCCGCGACGGTGTCTCTCTTGGTGAAGCCTGGAAGGACGACCCAGCCGCGTATCTTGCGCTTGCAGCGAGTGGCTTTCCCAACTTCATGTGTAAGTTCTCTCGGCTTGTGGATCGATTGTTCATTATGTCTAATCGATCTACAGTGGGCTCTTTAGGGCCAAACTGTCCCGCGGGTCATGGATCGTTCATCACTGTTCTAGAAGCTGCACAGAACTACATTTGCAAGATTATCAGAAAGATCCAGACGGAAAACATCCTTGCCATGGAAGTCAAGGCTGAAGTAGTGGCTGAGTATAACGAGCACGTGCATGAATGGTTGAAGCGAACGTAAGTAAACGTCCTTATTAACACAAGTTTCTGGCTTGCTAATACTCAAGTAAGTGTCTGGGCTGCTGGTTGTAGGTCTTGGTACAATCAGGGTCGACCTAACGGCAAGATCACGGCGCAGTATCCGGGATCTCTAGTGCACTGGCGGTTGATGCTCGAAAACCCGCGTTATGAGCACTACGACATTCAGTATCGAAGCCGTAACAGGTTTGAGTTCATGGGTAATGGCTTCACGTTACCAGAAGTAGATGGAGGAGATTTGGCTTGGTATCTGGATCCAGAATACATTGAAAAGCCTCTTTTCTCAGATTAACTCTACATATATATTGTTACTACGGAGTCAATGCATCAATGCAGCTTGAATGCTGTATCTAGTCAGTGTTATTCTTCCATTGTGGGTAACGATTAAAAAACTCCTTATCCAACTTCCAGTTGTTTAAATCCAAGATCTTGGAAACGAGCTGCTGCGGGTCATGTACCAAGTCAAACTCAGATGTGGAAAGTTCAACAGTCAGATATTTGCCCACGTCGGTAGAAACATCATACACTCGTTCCGCATCTGATATTGATATCTGAACAAGACCCTCTCTTATTGCCGGCCTGTCCAACTGTCAGCGAAGCCGTTGATTTCAAGCAAAGCACACTCACCATGCTATAAGATCCGCAACCACTGGGTGATGCACAACAAGTTGCAAAGGCGTAGGCCTAAGCCAGACTGGTAGGCTATGATATGCATCCTCACTCTGGAGTATCTGCCACTGCTACAGGTCAACATCACATCTCTGATCTATGACCTTATCGGTGAAGCTGGGGCCTGTAATGCTTACTCGAAACAAAAGATACAAGACCCAATAAGTTGCCAGATACTCCGAAGTGCGGCGAGCTTTCCGCACAGGTTCCAAATAAGCCTTTAAATCAGTTGAAAGCGAGTTTTTCTTATTATCAACAAGAAAGTCAATCAGTACAGGCGGCCCGATCGACTCTGGATTCTGGCTGGCGCGTTTGATCATTTCATGGAGGAACTTGTCTTTCGCGAGAAAGGAAAACATGAGTATTGGCATGTGTCTGCTCGGAGGTAGATCATGCTGTAAGCATGCAGTGAACAACTCTGTAAAGCCGTCGAGAGGGTCTTGGTTGTGTTGCTTTTCAGTCTCATCCGATATTGTGTCCTCCATTCCTGTAAAGTCCATCATGTCGTCATTTTCTCTAAATAGACGAGTCGTATCTGTTGTCGGTGTGCTAATGCTCATGGGCCATCTCATGGTCATAGTAGTGCAGGATCCATGATCGCGATGCGGCCGAGGCGTGTGGATTTGAATGGAGTCAATGGTCAAGAAGTGATTCGGGTCTTTATTCCGGACTGTAGATTGCTGGCTGAGACCGCTATTGTTATCTGTATTTTCAATGGGTAGCTGAAACTTATCACCAAGTATGGCGTCTATAGCATCATCCTCCGTATTCAGTAGTTCAACGCCGTGGTCTAGGTCCAGTGTAGAGCAATAATTCATGTTCTCTGGCAGATCGTGTGTCGTGGATGGATCGTGGAGCATCAGATCATCAAGATCGGAGAGCCCGTTCGGTTCCAAGTGTTCAGTCATCTCTCTGGTCGATAACCCCTTATTGGTCACCGGGTTTGGTGTCGCAGTAGAAAAAACGTGTACATTGGCATCTCTTTCGTTATGGCTATCGTAACTGGTCGTTGGACTACCGTCGGATGGAACGCATGGTTGAATCTGATTGACTATCGAGTTCGCCCTTAGATCCCGTTGACGTTGCAAAATACTTTCCATTTCATCCCAGAGACCACGCATTTGTTGTAGCTATATCGTAGTGATTTCAGCAATCATAGCCAAGGCGACATGAACAAGAAAGGACCTACCTCATCCTGCAATTGCAGGTTCTGGACAGCAAGTTGCGACGCTTCGGTTTTTCCTGCTGATTTGAGAAGAGATATCTGAGCCTCGAGTCCTTCAATGTACTGCTTCTGGCGTTTGCGATGCTGTCTTTGCGCATTCCTGTCTGTCTGTCGCTTTTTTGCGCGTCTCGTCTCCGCATCGGCGGCCATGCTCTGGCTCTCATTTGCAGAAAGAGGCTGCATCAGTCAAGTTGGGTTGATCAATCGATCCAAAGAGTTCTACTCTCGTTTCTCTGGAGAATGTAGGAAGTTGGTAGATGGATAGCTGCACGGCAATGGAGAGGTCAGAGAAGGCTTGAATAGGAATGAGGAAGAAAGTTTGCCATCATCAGACCCGCCTTCCCCCTCTTGAGCTTCGGACTATTGACGCTAAAACGGTCAGTGTAGTTAGACTCACGGGCTCTTTACGACCCCGGAATCGATGTCGACCCCGCAGACTCCCCAGATGCACCAAAACAGCTAGGTCCATCGACGGATAATGATGCTGGAACCTGGAAGTAAAGTATCAAGCATTACACCTCAAGTCAAAGGAAACAGAGCGTCAAGGTTGCAGAGCATCTTGAATGACCATAATTTAATTCAATCAGCATCTCCTCCAAACTTCTGGAACTGCGAACCACAAGCACGATAGTGGTTTTACGTACAACACAAGAACATGACTTCCTACTACGGTTCAATATAATTCACAGGCACCGTGTGGATATTCTCATACGTCCTCCATAAATATCGACGTAAAAATGGTTTCTACACGATGACAACTTGCTGCAGTGGCGAATTAAAAAATCACAAGAGCCTAACCTGGGGTCTGGTTGTTCGCCCTGATTGCTACCAATCGCTCCAACCGACAAGTAATTATTCCCTCTCATTCTACCGGATATATCCGTACTTTCCAATGTGAAGCAATTATGCCTTTTGTCTTTTAAATCAAGGATAAATCAGAAGTAATCGACGAGAAAAGCAAACGGTTTATGAGCAGACTGTGAATCTCAACGAACACCCTGGTCTCGAGCTATTTGCCAGCCTAACCCTAACGGCTTTAGTGATGAGACATAACCGAGGGTTTGAGCTGACTGGACTGACTGACTCGACAACCCCGCACCCAGTCCAAGTGTCATTATTCCCTGCTTATATTTCCCCTCAGTCCCCATATTCGGCTAATTGTATGTGTACTTTCAGTCTCGGTCAGATGACACTATCTTCATTGCCGAGTCAAGACATGGCCATAGTGAAAAAGGCCGGCTCTATCAAGGAAGGTCTGTGGTTTCATATCGATATTTATCAAAATTTTATCTATTACACTCATCATGACTGCACAAAACACACGAAACAATCATGGTATTGCTGGTGCTCAAAACTCAGGCAGATATGGACACCATCCACTTCACGATCGATCACAAACGCCCCTGAAAGTTATTGTCGTAGGAGCAGGACCTTCGGGAATCGCATCGTTGATCGAGTTGAAGAAATTGCCTCATGTCGAGTTCAAGTGTTTTGAGAAAAACGCTGACGTTGGAGGCACATGGCTGGAGACGAGATACCCTGGAGCAGCTTGTGATGTCGCTAGTCATGCTTACCAATATTCTTTCGATTATAAAACGGACTGGTCCAGACAGTAAGAGAAATAGAAATGACTCCGACCGAGTGTCTCTGACGAATTTTAATAGCTTCTCTCCTGCTGAGGAAATCGGCGAGTATTTCATCTCAGTGGCGAAGAAAAATGATTTGTATAGCAGCATCACCTTCAACGCCAAAGTTGTTGGTGCTGAATGGGATAAGGCTGAAGCAATTTGGCGTGTACAAGTGGCGAACGAGAATTCTTCATCTCCCCATACCAACGCCATCGTCCAAGAGCATCAAGCCCATGTCCTTATCAACGCTGGTGGTATACTGAACGACTGGAAATGGCCTGATATCGAGGGATTGCACAATTTCAGTGGAAAGCTGTTGCATACAGCTGCATGGGTTATTACACTGAAACCAACACTCATCATACACTCACTAACCATCAAAGGACCCATCCATTGACTTGAAAGGCGCATCAGTCGACATCATCGGATCTGGCGCAAGTAGCATACAAGTAGTGCCAACCATACAGCCTTTATGCGATAAAATCGACGTTTATGTGCGATCACCTACGTATATCCTACCAACCGTTGGTTTTGGTATAGAGTCATCTAATTTCAACGCTCCATGTATGCAACCGCGATGCTCTGAGTATCCTGACCTTGATACTGACTTTTGCCAGATACACAAGAAGATATCGATCTATTCAACAACGACCCAGAGTACTACAAGCTGTTTAGGAAGCAAATTGAACAACAGATGAATGAGAACTTTGCTGCTAGTATTAAAAACTCTGCAGCACAAGAGAAAGGCCGAGAGGTATGTATGATCAGATTCATCCAACCGGCAGTTCCTCGCTAACGATGACTAATCACTCAGTGGGCAGCAAAAATGATGAGTTCAGCAATCGCCTCTCCAGAACTGAAGGAGAAGCTGATTCCAAGGTACGTAAGTTCTTTTCTTATACATGAGTTGCTAATAGGTGAATTAAATAAAATAGTTGGGAGCTAGGATGCCGACGACTGACCCCCAGTCTGCCATATCTCAAAGCGATACAAGAACCAAATGTGAACGTCATCAGAACAGGCATCCGAAGAATTACAGAGAAAGGAATCGAGACAGAAGATGGTGAGATACACCAGATCGATATTCTTGTCTGTGCAACTGGGTTCAATACTTCGTTCTCTTCTCGATTTAATATTGTTGGTCGGAACGGCCAGAGTTTAACCACCATGTGGAAAGCCCGAGGTCCAGAGGCTTACCTCGGACTAGCTATTGCAGGACTGCCGAACTATTTTAGTAAGCTGCATCAAATAGTCGTATTTTTGAGATATATACTCACCATCTAAAGCTTTGCTAGGACCGAATTGTCCTATCGCGAATGGGTCTCTCATCCCATGCATCGAGTATAGGTATGTCTTCCTTCTGAAAACTACAACCAAAAAAGCTCATGGTATTCAAAACAGCGCAAAGTACATCATGCAAGCCATAACCAAGATTCAAACAGATCAGATTCGCTCACTTGACGTCAAACGATCAATCCAAGACGCATTCAACGACTACGTCCAAGAAGTGCATAAAGACCTCGTCTGGACAGGATCTTGCCAAAGCTGGTGTAAGACCCTCAATTTCTACGTCATTCCCCACCAACTGACACTTGATGATTGTAGATAAAGACAGGAATTCGGGACGAGTCGTTGCAGTGTGGCCAGGATCGAGCATACATTTCATGGAGATGATCCAGAACCCACGATGGGAAGATTTCAACATTGAATACATAAATGTTAGTATGGTGAACTTGATGTGATGATGACTAACTAAAACTCAGTCGAATCCCTTTTCTTTCATGGGTAATGGCATTTCTCAACGTGAGGCAAAGGGTCAAGATTTGACGTTCTGTAAGTGGCCCCGGAACATAAACACGACTCTCTCTGACAAGTGTTTAAAGATCTAGATGGCATGGGGGTGGAAGCCAACATCTGACTTGGACAGTGCTGGGGACGGACTTGGGTTCCTTTGACAACATTTTTGCATGCTAATCGAATGTGTACTACGTTCCTTTGCTATTAGTAGTCCTATGATTGCATTGGATCCGAGAAATATCTTGCTTGCCTAGTATATAGACCCAATATGACGATTGGTACAGATAATGACATTCGTGTGCTGCTATTATGTATATCTTAAGAAAGCAAGCATAATTTCCTCACCAGTTCGGATGCTTCCCTCTTGAGTTCCACCATAGTAGTTCCGGCTTGTTCGAGTCAGCTTGGTGTGTCATAATGTGCCATAAAACGCAATATAAGTATCAGGTAATGCGCAGTGTGGACTATCCCTACTGTCGAACATCATTTGTTTCACCCCTTTCTAATCAAGATATGACACCCCAACGCCCGGAACAGGTATTCAGCGAAGGCGTCGCAGTGATAACGGGAGCTGGAGGAGGTTTAGGCTCATCCCTTGCACGTCATATTGCATCATTCGGAATGAAAGTTATAATTGTCGATATTGACTTGGAACGCGCTGAAGAGGTCGCTTCTGGTATAAGAGCAGCAAACTGTCAGGCTGAAGCAAAGGCAGTGGATGTTTCTCGGCCAGATCAGATCGATGGACTTGCCGAATACGTCCAGAACCGCTACGGACACGTTCGATTGCTCATCAACAATGCGGCAATCGAGACCTAGGTTCATTATGGGAACTATCTTCGGCGCTCTGGGATACTACTTTGTCTGTCAATGTTCATGGTGTCATTCACGGCGTCAGGGCCTTTCTATCTGGTATGATGGCCTCAGGAAAGGAATGTTGGATTGTCAATGTTTCGAGTGTTGGAGCATTCACCACCATACCAGGTCAGTCTGCATATGCGGTATCAAAGCACGCTGTACAGGCTTTTACCGAGTCCCTGCGGATCGAATTGAAGTCCCAAGGCGCGCCAATTCATGTCAGCTCTGTTATTCCGGGACTACTGAATACTGGTATTTTTGATCGCGTCAAGCAAGATAACTCTACGTCTGACGCAAAGTGGGAGAAACACCGGCAATCAATGGCTGAGTTGGCACGAAACAAAGGCATGGGAGTTGACGAAGCCAGTCGTACAATAATGGAGCAGATTGCAGCTGGAAAGTTCTGGGTATCTACTCATCCGGTTGTTATCAAGGAGGTTTTACAGCAGAGGATTCAGTATTACCAGTTGATGGATGAGCCAAACATACCACCAGTATAGAGTCGCTTATCTATATTCTTCTTTACTCAATTGCATCAAATACTTAGGAACATCCTTATGGTGTATATCAAGACGTAGCAACGCTACTCCATACGCCTTGATCTACGACCTCGACATAATTCTAGACCCTTCTATCATGAATACTGTATCTGTTTGAACTTAAAGCCCCGTGGAGACGACGCCACAATCGTCTTGTCTTAATGAAAGGTCTATGCAATGGTGCACAGCAATATTGACGGTTGGGACAGTTTCCTAAGCTAGCTATGACTTATAGTTTGGACTTCTGGATCTCCATCTTCTCTTTCCAGGAAGTCTTTAAAGCTCGGCGCAAGATCTTACCCGATGCACTCTTCGGTATCTCACCAACAAACTCAACACCACCCCTCAAATGTTTATGCTTTGCTTTTCTTGCCGCGACAAAGTCCTGAAGCTCCCGCACAACCTCCGGTCCCCCCTCAATTCCAGCCGCCAGAACAACGAAAGCTCGAGGTACTTCACCTGAGTAATCATCAGGTATGCCAATCATGGCAACGTCTTTAACTTTGGGATGCCCGTGAAGGAGATCCTCAAGCTCGGCTGGAGCCACTGCATGCCCTCGCACCTAGGTTGCATAAGTCAGCATTCCAAATCGCCGGCAAACGAAGCTGGCACTGACTTTGATCATCTCCTTGATTCTGTCATGAATGACTATGAAGCCTTCCTTATCGATAGAGCCAAGGTCACCCGTCTTGAAGAACCCATCTTTGAGATAAGATGTCGCAGTTTCCTCTGGACGATCCAGGTATCCCATCGTGACTTGAGGGCCCTTCACCCAGATCTATATATCTTCAGGTCAGTATAGACGGTGGTATTTTCAAATAGAGTTCCTCACCTCTCCAACTCCCCCAACCGATACATCATGTCCTGTATCATGATCCACAACACGAATCTCGGTCCCTGGACCCAACTTGCCCACTTTTGATGCATTACTCCAAGTGGCCAAAGTTGGTGGAGTCACCGTCACGCATGACGTGGTCTCTGTCATACCCCAAGCTTGTCGTATAGCAACAGACGGGAATTTCTTCTCTAGTTGGGCTATCACTTGGTCCACCAACGGGGCAGCACCGGTGTTGAGTTGCTTTACAAACGACAGATCATAGCCTTGAGCTGATGTATCATTTAGCAACCGTATCAACAAAGCTAGTCAAGTCAGCTTCGGGTTCCTTGCGTCGGATGAACACGGCAACTTACGCGGGACGAGCCATAATTCTTCGCAGCGAAACTTCACGATGGCCTCCATCATCTGTTTCATATTAAACATTGCCATCACGACCATCTGCTGCTCAAGAACGATGGGTAAATGAAGCAGATGAACCAACCCAGTAACTAACAGAGTGTTAGTCAAGGATGTACGGAGTGACTAGTTGGCTTACTGTGGTAAAAGGGCAAAACACCCAATACAGTGCGCTGTCTGCTGGCGGGCGTGAGGTGGATCATTTGACGGAGTTGAGCAATGACATTCTTATGAGATATTTGAACCTGAAGCCACCAGAGTTAGCAAGAACTTGAATTGGGCTGGAGCAGTTGAATGCCAGGAGAATTAAGGGTTAACTCACTGCTTTTGGCTTCCCAGTAGTGCCAGAGCTCCAAGAAAGAAAAGCACAGGGAGAGTCCTTGTGTGGATCAGGAACCCAAAAGTTGGTATGAGCCGTAATGCCAAGACATTCTCCTCGCTGACGTAGATTCTGGAAGCTGTTGATCTCGTTCTTAGGCCCCTCCAGTCGTAGAATGTTTTTCTCCAAAATCTCAGATACTTTGCAAGCTTGTCTAACCTGATCAAGGGCGTTCTCGTCCGAAAATACAAGCGATGTCTGCGAGGATTTGAGGAAGTATGCAAGATCATCCCTCAGGGAGCCGGGGGGCAGGAGCGTGACTACAGCACCTAATCGACTGGCAGCTAGCATTGCAGCAGGGTACCAAATGGAGTTCCTCCCGACAATGGCGATCTTTTGCCCCGGTCCGACATGATAGTCTTCAAAGAGGGTTGAAGACACGGTAATAGCAATCGATTTGAGGTCATGAATCGATAAGAACTCGCTTGTAGTGCTGTCATGAAACCCATAAGCACGCGATAAGACGGAACCAGCCGCTGGAGATTGGCCCAATTCAGCATCACCCTCAAAAATCCATTTCCCATATGGAGGGGTTGCCAATTACTAGCCAGTCATGGTTAATATCTGTTAGTGCATCTCGGAGTAATACTTGGTTAACCTACAGGGCTCTAAAGGCGGTCCGCAAAAAGACATTGTAAGCAGGCAGATAAGAAACAATATTCACAGACAGCTTTTTCCTGTATCTACTATTCATGTCAACCTTTATCATACCTTCCGTGACCAATGCCAATCTGTACAGTAACGCCAAGTAATGGTGATGGATCGCCATAAGGCGCTACTGGAGAATGACTGACTAGCCAGGTTGACTCGATGAATGACAAAGCGCATTGGTCATGCAGCTCGGGCCGAGATGCGAATTTCCATCAAAATAGCCTATCTACCCCACGATCCGATTAAATCGAGACTTCTTCAACCGTTTGTTGTAAAGGCAGTGAAAGCGGAAAACACCCAGAACAAAGCTCAGAGACCATTGGTACTGTTGCCTCTCTGCATAGTTTCGATCCAGCGATGGAATCTTCACCAGAGACAATCCCTGTTGTACACACTCCCTTTTGGAACACTACAGAGCTAGGATCTTGGGGCAATGCACGGCAGTGCGTGTTTCTACCTGCACTTCTTTGCGTCTCCACGTCAGACAATAGGAGGAGATATCATTCGCACAGTCCATCGAAAGAAAGGAGGGAGCACTGCTTGAAAGCACATCCCACCAGGACTGAACAACAACCAGATCAATCTTCATCCGATTCAGCTGAAAAGAGCTCAAAACATTCTCCTGTATTAGCTTATCCCGGTGATTCAACTTGTCAGCAAAATGAGGACCCTTTGAATATCATCTACAACTTGAATATGACGGATTACGAGCGAATGTTTCTCGGTAGCCAGGATGGGGAAGCACGGCAAGATACCTCTATTTATTCATCCCAGTCAAGCCCAGACTACACAGAAACATCCTATATGCAAAGAAAACACGCCGACAAAGGATCGAGAGTGGTCGACTATAGATTGGCAGAGGAAGAGAGAAAGGAGTACGAGCGTTGGGTCATGGGCACTTGGGATAATCTATTCTCGAGGGCAATTGATAGGGGGGCATGA
>PVQB02000188.1:0-25451 GCA_002980475.2 Fusarium beomiforme
GAACCCGGTCTCGTGACTTACTTGAGTTTCTGTTACTTTGAATGATGTCATGCATGCTTTTTTTCATGCTTACGAGTTCAATATCTGAGACTACTAATTGAACTAGCCTCTAGATAATAAATGAGTATTAAAATAATAAATCTGTATATATAAGACGTTTTTTATAGCTCGTAGGGGTAGTATTTAATAACTTAAGAATTTGGATTGAAGTAGGACTTTGGAGTATCTCTTAAGAACATATTTATATTTGTGCTATAGCTGTTGTCTAACACGCTCCCTGACAATTTGGATGGCTAACGTAGTTAACTGTTAACTGTCCGTCCGCAACATTATTGCCTGGCTGAGTAGGAACCGAGCCGCATTTCTTGCAACCGTGGTCCAAAAGGGCTTGCAGGTCGGCAGAAACCTGTTCGGCAGTACCGCTCGCGCCGTTCTGAAAGAAAGCGCAAGTATCACCTGTACAGGCAATCTGTTGTTGAGCCGGGTAGAAGCGGTCTCGAGGCTGAATGTTGTCGACAATGGCTTTGAGGTTGATGAGGTTTCCGGAACCGCCGTCGCAGAGACCAGAGCCGCGACAGTTGATACCGAGGGCGGAGGCAGTAGTGGCGATAGAGCCGAGGGTAAGAATAACAGAGTACTTCATGTTGAAGATTGTAAAATAAGCACTTTGATGGTTTTGATAAAGTGCAGTTAAGTGGTAGAGCTGTGACCCAAAGTGAGACGAGAGTTTCTGAGTTCTTGTCTATCATCAGGAAGCAGTGGGCACGTTGGTTTATAAGTTTGCTAGCCAAATGTGGTTCTCTTGACAGTTTCTATAAACTGTTACGTATTCCGTATACAATCCTGAATTGCCTATCTAGGAAAGCATGGAGCTATACTCTTCCTTGCCGCATTGTCGATCACCTTGAGGGATGCAACGCTCCACTGCCGATCTCTCCCGGAACTCGGCTGCACATAAACGTCGACGATCATCACAGCCCTTCTTGCCGCTTGGACAATTGCTCCAGAGTCAAAGACGTCAAAGTGGGTTCCTTGCAGTGTCTCACATAGCCCTTGACCAAAGATAGCATTGTGATCGACATGTGCCGTTTTACGAACTTCCTCTTTCTGTAAGCCGATGGCAAAGCTGAATATCGCAGCCATTATAGGGACCCAGAATATTATCATAATGGTCACGATGCATCCTATCATTACTGTTTGGGGAATATTTCAGGCCGAAATAATCGGGAAGCCCGGCATGCCTGATCAGGGTCTGTTCGTAAGTCAAGTTGTATCGTCCGCTATAGAACCATACGAAAATAGCTCGGTTGAGGACAAGGCACAACTTTCGAATTGAAATCATTCTCCTCTTTCCATACTATAAACTATATAAGTTGACTCTGGCCCCTCCATAGAACACATAACATTACTTTTGCAACAACCCTCACAACTATCTCTACAAACACTTTCACATTCGCAATCGTTTTTCTTTTTTGAACTCTCTAGATTATATCCATCACTATGCACTACCTCTTAGCCACCACCACTCTCCTCTCTGTCGCCTCCGCACTGGGCATTAACTGTCGAGGATCTGGCTTCTGTGACATCAACAACGCCAGCATAAACGATGTTTTGACGCAAGCAAAGCAGCTGGTAGCTCGTGGTCAGGGTGACCACTACTGGCCAGAGCACGGTACGTCCAAGGCAACGAATTGCACTGTATTTTACTGACGAGATTAAGTTCAAATTGCCTGTGCCTCAGGCCAATACGGATCGATTTGTGCATTTTTCCAAAGTGGTGCAAGTGGCACTACAACCCGGGCTATCGATCTGATCCAAGGCATCATTGACCATGGATGCACTCGGTGTGGCAGCATTCCTACGAATCCTGGCAACAATGTTGCTAATGGCGAGCTGACGGTAAACTATGTTAAGAACCCTTGCTGTAGTGGCAACTGCTACTGCCCTGTTTAGGGATGTAAAGAATAGTAATACATTGAATCATATCGCATCTTTCAGTCTTTAACAGCCCAATAGTGTTGTCTCCATCTACCAGATTCTGATCACAATGATGATTTGCGGCAATCTGATTCTGTGCAGATGCATAGAGACTAATTTATAGAGCGTTTTCGACAGAAATATCCGACAGTTTATGTTCCATATCTGTTTAGAACGTGAAGATCTAGCTGGAAACTATGAGGCCTAAGCTATGTCACGCTTCTTGATAGTACACATAGCCAAGTCTTTTACTGGTGATATATATTGCGTATGCAAGCACAATGCAATACCAGCATGCAGGTTGAGCTCCCTTGTGGTTGAAGAATATATCTCTTATGGAAGATTATTCTGAACTATTACCAAGGCCATGCAGCTTGAATGACGCATATTTACAATTGTGAATTAGATATTGTTTAAATGCACTGTCTTGAATAGTTGCAATCTTGGTTGGACTGTACTGAAGAGATGCAACTAAAGAGGTTGCATCTACAGACCAATTGTAATTTGGCAGCTGATACATCAGGCAGAAGTGCACATCACCCATCATTTCCCGCAAATCACCCAACACCGCCACCACCGTTCGCCTCATAATTTCTGCTTCTCACAATAATACAACCCTGCATCTCACACTGCATCGAAGCCACCATGTGTCCCGACCGCCTTCAAAAGCGAGTCGCTTTCTGTTCTGTTTGTCTGCAAGTTACGACCCCGCAAATTCCAGAACTTCCCCGAGATGCTGAGAGTTTTGTAATGGTAAGCTACCCGGTCTTTCCCGTACATACAATCTTGCTGACTGAACGAGAGTAGCCTGACCTTTCACCTTCGATTCGAGAAATTTCTGTATCTCGATGGCAATGCGTGAGTTTTCTGGTTCGTAGTCTTTACCTATATTGCTGACCCCTCAATAGTGTAATTGCTCCGCCGGCTGGATGAGTATTGTAGTCAATGACCATTGTCCATATTGCGGAGTTCCTCGTTGCAACAACTGTGCCTATGCTTAGCATCGGAAGCTTTATAAGCATGGACTTCGGTGATCGTGCCAGCATGGCCATTGCAAACTCATCTGCCTATTCGTGGAACAGAGAATTTTTCGACAGGCAGATCCAGAAATACCCAGCAGAGAATTCCGCAGCAGTGGCAGCAATAACGAATGGCTCAGATCTTATTAGGGAATTCCTCTCAGCGTCAGGCGAAGTAGACACATCCTTCGGGCCCAGTGCATACCAAACGTTGGAGCTCGAACCTTTGTGTTCGGGTTGTAGTATGGATGACTTGATAAGCGGAGAAAAGCCTTGGGTCACAAAGCCCATGGCATTTCTTGATGATCGCTGCCGACGAATGCATCACTCTGAGCCGGCTGGCGGTCACAAGCGTCGTGATCTTGGTGCCCTGAGTTCCTCGCAGTTATTAAAAGAACTGAGGAAAAGGGTAAATTGAACGAACCGATACGTCTGGGTATGTTACTAACCATGGAATCTATAGCGTTATGGGTGCGAAAATGAGACTGATGCTGCGAGACGTCTCCTGTGAGCTACCTAGCCATAATTTTGCCGCTTCAGCACTTGCTGACGCGTTGTATTTAGGTATGTGGCTAACCCGGACTGCTGGGTGATAATGGTATTGGCTTCAACTGCTTCTATCAACCAAGTCGCTTTTCTGGCAGATTTCTTTTACAGTTATCTTGGATCAAGAACATCTCTCAGCATACATCGACCGGTGCGTACCTTACTTTGATGTGGTTATTTCATGGCTGATCTCTTATCAGGCACGAGGGCCACTTGTTTTTGCACTCGAATTCCATCTGCAGTTTTTTGTCTGGTGCGAAGGCGGGAAACAGTTTCGAGACCCTAGGAAGAAACGAAACGGCAGGCCTTTACGTCAGTCCCGACAGCTCAATTATCTCACGTTGAGTGACAAAAACGAACCTAGGGTCAACATCTACGAGGCCCAGGTTTCTTGTCTTATAACGGGCATTGATGAGGACTCTTGGGTCGCATATCAATTTGCTGATACCTACTATCAAGGAAACAAGCCGCTTGAGCAAGTTGAAGAATATGGCGTTAAACCAGATCCTTTGACAGCTGGCTTGTTTGATGCAAATTTACCTATTTGGACTCCGAGAGAGTATTTCCTTATTGTTTATGAGTGCCGACTTAAACAAGTCAGACATGCCATGCATAACCTGGTAGCAAGACTAGTTCTGAGATTAGAGCCTTATGTGAGTGGCCCGGTTTATATACAATACCGTCAACAGGCTACTTATGTTGTTTTAGACACAAGATGAAGGGGATGTAACATCTTCCTCTGATGAAGGAGTCGCTCCGTCAATGGCCCAAAAGCAATCAATGCAGCAAGTCCTCAACGAAGCAAACAGATTCCTACCCCAAACAATACATTCTATCTCCAAGACGGCTGAGGCTTGGGATAGGTTTAGCCAAAGAGATATCGCCTATCTCGCGGATATTCTCAGATCAGACTCGAGGAAGAGTCCAATTCCATCTTTCAAGGTAGTCACCATGATTGAGGATCACATTGATGCCCTGCGAGACCTCCAACGACGCGCCGAGGAACAGAGAGATCTTTGCGCGGGGCTCGCTCGAAAGGTAAGTGGGGAGATGACGGGGAGGTTGAGCCTACAAGGGGAAGCTTACCGACATAGTTGGAAATGCAAATTGTGATGGAAGACAACGAAGTCACGGCCCGACAACAAGAAGGAAGTGAGATGATCAAGTATTGGACTGGCATTGGCCTAGTAAGTGCCTCTGCTCTGTATTCTATATTGCATAGAAAACAGACTAATCCTCTCTAGGTCTTTCTGCCACTCACGGCTGTTGCGGCCATATTTAGCATGCAACCAGGTATTTTACCGAAATCATTCTATAAGTGGTGGATATTTCTCATTTGCTGGGTTTTGGTCACGCTTCTCGTCATATTCGCTGTGAGACTCAAATCACTGCGCATCAGAGTCCCAATAATGTGGAGGGATGATTCTTGCAATGGGGTTTCTCAATTACTTCCAATCTCGCCAAGGCCGTCTTTGCTATCATTTTCAGCGGACTATCCCGCCGAATTCGAACTCATGCCAAGATCCCCAGGTAGGATGGTCTAGAGTAGTATTTTCCGGGGTGCTGCATTTTCCCCAGACATCATGAGATATTGTAGCCTTGCTGATAATTGTTATTGGTGCGGTAATGTCTTTCCATACGCGATCCATAGACGATCAGCTAAACACGATATGCTGTGGGGATTGATTGGCAAGGGTTTGAGGCCAAGCTCCATACGGTATTTCGGAGGCACTATCTCCATCAATTGGAGTTAGCTACCATTGGTTGTTGTCGGCAAAATGCAGTTTCAGATCCTGATCCCCTTATATCCCGTTTTAGCCTAATAACACTTTCTGCCGTAACATCATGCCATGATGTATAAGACTATTGAGATTTCTCAGTAAACTTTGTCTCTATTGACAGTGCAACTACGGTCTTGGCTACCAACATGTTTAACAGCATCACGACCAAGGCTCTTTTAGTCGCCAGCCTGGTTTTCACAGGTTCGGCACTGCCCAATGGCAATGACAAACGCCATTGGGTCGGCACTTGGGCGTCTATGCCTCAAGAGGTCGAGCCTGCAAATTTAGCTCCGGCCCCATTTGTAGGTTTCCGTCTGATGCTTTTTGTAAACGGTTGATACTGATACGTGATTTGCAACAGGGAGGAGCAGATGCTGCAGCTCAATTCCAAAACACCACTCTGCGCCAGACATTTCACATGTCCATCGGAGCTGAGAAGATCCGTATTCGCTTCTCCAACATCTTTGGTAAAACAGATCTGCCGATTACTGCAGCTTCGATTGCTTTGCCAGTCGGTGGAAAGGCAGGCGTTGGTCAAATCGACACCAAGACTACGAAGCAGCTCAAATTCAAGGGCAAGAAGTCTGTTTCTATCCCAGCAGGGCAGATTGTCTATTCTGACCCCATTGATTTCAAGGTGAAGCCTCTTTCTAACCTCGCTTTGTCTGTCTATACCGAGAAAGGTCAAGTTGGAAACAAGATTACTGGCCATCCTGGTAGTCGAACGACTTCTTGGATGCAGAAGGGTAACCACGTCAATGCTGCATCTGTGTCTGAAGGAAGCACCAAGCACTGGTATTTTGCCAATGGTGTTGACTCTTGGGCCCCCAAGGACCATTTCGCTGTTGTGCTTCTTGGAGACAGCATCACAGACGGCCGAGGAAGTACTGATGACACCAATGATCGGTAAGTCGAGTCCGAAATCCTTCAATATCTTTGCTTACAAGAATTAGTTGGTCTGATGCCCTAGCCGCTCATTTGCAAGAATCTGGCATGACCAACGTCGCTGTGAATAACATGGCAGCTGGTGGAAATGCTATCCTTTCGGGCGGTCTCGGACCCCCTCTTCTCCAGCGATACAAGCGAGACGCCTTGGAACAACCCGGTGCCAAGTTCGTCGTCGTTTTTGAAGGTGTCAACGACATCGGACCATCCGCAACCGACGAGGCCACCCAGAAGAAGATTAAAGAAGGTCTTATCGCTGCTTACATTCAAATCGCGAAGGATTGCAAACAGGCCGGCATGGGCACGATTGGAGCAACAATTACTCAGATGCTTGGAAACCAGTACTATGCTCCTGAAAGAGAAGCCACCAGAGTCGCAGTCAATGAGTGGATTTTGAACAACAGAACTTACGATCACACAGTCGACTTTGCGTCTTTAATTGGAAGTGGAGATAAGTTGTTGTCTCAGTATGACTCTGGGGACGGTCTGCATCCTAATCCAGCTGCATACAAGCTAATGGGTGAGAAGTTTCCCATTAAGTATTTCAAGAAATAGCCATAGATAGTTATAAACCTCATAGTTGTGTTTACTTTATACGATTTAAAAGATAGCCAGATCAACAGCACATACCCTAGAGATAGAGATGAAGACGCGCTAAGCTATATATAGTTAAGCCGAAAGTCATGAGACCCGCATCAACTTGCAGATGCTGATCCTATAGTCTTCCGTAGACTGACTCTCATCCAATCACGCCTCAATATTTCATTAACCCCGCGTGCCATTCCCCTTTACTGCCCGAACCACTGAATCTTACCCTAGTAGGCTCTCTATCTTTTTATTCCCTAGGCAAACACTTAACATGCCGCCAGCTAATGCCTTCACGGCTTGTACAGCATGTCGGTATGTCTCTCCAAGAATTGGTCTCATCATAACCAATGTCATATGTCGAAGCAATAGCTGACTGGCTGGTAGACGCCTCAAGCGCAAGTGCTCAAGAGATACCCCGTCATGTCGTCTTGTAAGTGCTTGAATCATCCGACCACGAGCAAAAGATTGATAGTCCATTTAAGTGTACTCGACTGGGTAAGATATGCGATTATGGCTCAGGGAGTGCCGGATCAAGCCCAGAAAACCACCCTGAGGGTACAACAAGCCGAGAACGGATACATCCTGTTGCAGAGCTCAACGCTCATAGAACTAAAAGCTTTCCGAGCTCATATTTTCTCGACTCCGATTTTTTCCAGCCAATTTCGAGAGATATCTTGACGTCACACCACGGTCCGTTTTTCATCGACCAGCAACGGCACTTTACGGCTATTGGCGCGTTCGACTCTTTGGTCACCCACTACGAAGCTACCATCCACCAGTGGCTGCCCATGCTCAGCATCAAGCGTCTCAAACAAGATGCAAACTTTCTAGCAAATACAGATAGGGGGAGCGTTGACGTTTTAATCTTCCTAGCTCTCGAGGCTCTTATGAACCAAAGCTCAATCAATGGCAGTAGCACATTGCCGCAAAGCAATCCTTCCTACTTAAAAGCCAAGCACTATAGCTTTATTGCCGAGAGTGGAGGGACTATCAACCTTCGGCTGATACAGACAATTACCCTGATAGCCTCGTACGAAATTGGCCATCGTATATATCCCGCTGCGTATTTGACAGTAGGACAAGCCGTTCGACTGGCCACAATGATTGGACTGCACAGTCAAAAAGAGGCGAAACAGCTCTTTGTGGATGCTGAAACCTGGACCCTGTGCGAGGAACAGAGACGGACTTGGTGGACAATTGCTATGCTTGATAGGTCTGTAAACACCATATCTCAAATGCTTTCGCAACTAATTATTACCAGAGTTATCGTCGCAGGCTCGCCAGAGCTTTTAATGGCCGCCCCAGATCCGAGCACCAATGATCTTCTCCCTTGCAATGACGATGACTGGAAAAATGGAAAAATAGGGTTCAACGAAGCACTCTTCACACGCAACTTTCACTCGCCTTCATCTATGGGACAATTCGCAAGAGTATGCCAAGCAGTCCACATGTTTGGCAAAGTCCTTCGTCACATTCAAGCAAGAAAAAGAGATATAGACCCAGTTGAGCAGACTGCTGAAGCATTACAGATACATATCATATTGACTTCGCTAGAGCAAGGTATTACCAGCGACGACACTGACATCATGACGGCGCATGGTAGCCTGCACACGGCGTTGTCACTGTGCAGCTTAGCTCGACTGTTATTATACAATGAATACGCCTGCAACGAGCCGAATTTCGCTACAGCACGTGAGCGACTGGCAGCTGAGGTTGAAATGCAACAGATATCTCTGGCAAGCATTCAAGATATTGTTTCCAAGACAATTCCGCAGATGGCGCACCAGATAGTATCAGCCAATGAGCAAGAATCGGTTGGGCCAAGATATTCGCCAATACTAGCGAGCTGCTTGTACCATGCCGCAACAGAATGTGCGTGGTTTGTCAAGGAGAATAACGATGTAGAGATGGTGAACGGGTTGGAGTCTATTACGCAAGCACTTGAAGTTTTGAAGACTGAGTGGACTGTTTGCGGTAAGGATTGATCATCTTTTGGATTCTGCATGGCCGCTGATTAAATCACGCAGATGAATATCTCCATTATCTAGAGACAAACAGGCTTCGAAACTGACATCATGCAAGAATAGCAACTCTAATTCGGCTGATAATAGATTGGTCAGCTCACTATATTAGTCTGCCCGCACCGACTTTGCATTCCCGCTCTGCCCGCTCTCCAAGTCAAGATATATAGCTACCCCAAACCCCACTTCCGCTCTGCCCGCTCCAACACTTGCATTCCCGCATTCCCGCCGTTTGAATTGATCCACTATCTAGCCATTGTGTCATTATCCCGCAAAGCCTCACCGTGCCAAACTCTTGTTTGTATCATTTCTGTTCATTATAAAAGCGCCATGACTTCCCTAACTGTCATGTTCTGTTTTCCCCCTCAGAACACAAGTCCATACACATCTTCCATCTAACTGCCCCTCCATCTTATTACTTGGTACCCTTGTCCCATCAATCAATATGTCTCAATTAGTTTGGCTCGTTACCGGCTGCTCCTCTGGTTTTGGGTCAGAGTTCGTGCGCCAGATCCTCTCTCGTGGTGACAAAGTCATTGCAACAGCCCGAAACAGTGCACGGATCGAGCAACTTGCAAGTCAAGGAGCAGCTGTTCTTGAACTCGATGTTACGCATTCTCAAGACAGTATAGATCAAACCATAGCCCACGCGATTACCATATATGGGCGTATCGATGTGTTGGTCAACAATGCTGGCTACGTAGCTTCGGGCTCTTGGGAAGACCTTAGGTAGGACCTTGCTATTAGACGCTGCAATGAACTTCCTGTTAACATGTCTAGCTATAACGACTTTCTTGCCTCCTTCGAGACCAATGTCTTTGGACCAATTAAAGTAACCCGTGCCCTCCTCCCGCACATGAGAGAAAGAAGGTCAGGAACCATGGTCTTTATCAGCTCTTTATCTGGCTGGGTCGGTCACATGCTTACTGGAGCTTACGCGGGATCCAAGTTTGCCCTCGAAGGTTAGCCTCCACAAAAGGCCCGTCCGTGACACTATCATTGTCAATGCGCTAACGATAAATCAGGCGTTGTCGAAAGTCTTCACCAGGAAACCAAAAATCTTGGTCTGCGCACCATTTTGATGGAACCTGGCCGATTTCGAACTCCTCTTCTGTCATCAGGTCACCTTCAGTCGAAGCAGAGTCAGATCCCTGATTATGAGGCCTTTTCGGTGGCTGTGAACAACCATCTTCAAGCTGAGGATCTGAAACGGCCCGGAAACCCAGAAAAATTTGTCACTATTGTCCTTGACCTAGTCAAGCAAGAAGGCTGCGCCAAGGGAAAAGCCGTCCCATTTCGCCTGCCCGTTGGGAGAGATGCAGTAGAAGAGATTCAGGCCAAGTTGACGGAAGTCGCAGGAGTATTGCAAGATTGGGATTCTGTCATAACAAGCACAGACTATTAAGGGATGTTCTGATAGTCAGTGCTTGCAACAGATAGACAACAATTGAAGTGTTAGTATTAATGAACGAGACCCCGGCTCTTTCACGTGGAAGCTTAAGTATAAGCAAATATCTCAATATTCATTGACCGAGCGGGATGTGAAGCGGGATATCACGTGTGGCAGAAATCTCAGCTCAAGTTTTGAGTTTGTAAGTGCCGAACTCAAGGCATACCACAATAAAATCCCACTTTATCCCGCTCGGTGGGGGTCTCCGTGGCCATTGCCGGGTCCCAGCTTCTGGCCTGCCCATTTGGTATTACTCTTCCACTGTACTGTCTTTGTCATAAAGTTTAGACCAATGGATAACATAGCCACAGTTGTGACGAAACAATGGCAGGGGAAATCGGGCTTATTATTGCACAATAGTAATGCGTTCCATAAACCCTGCAGATCTCAATCTATAAGTACTCAGCCAGAGTTCCCCCATAACCACCTAACCATTCCTGTTCACAACCATCTTCATCACTCACTACAGCTTCCAGCCACAAGAGTTCAAATTCATTGAAACTTTAAAACTCACGATGCTTTCGAAAATCAGTGTCCTTGGCCTCGCCGCGCAGGCTGGTCTCGCATTCTCAATTCCCCGGCCTTACACTTGCCCACCAATTTCTGGCAACAAAACAATCGATGCTTACCAGTTGTATCCTGAAAATGCCGACTTCGACACGCGTCGATGCCTTTTGTATACTAGGTAATTAACCATTAAACCTTTCGAAGCATCAGTGGGCGTTCTAACATTCATTAAGCGTGCTGTACAATTCAACATTTGTTGCCTGGGATCCTTACCGAGAGGAGATTGTGCATACCTTCAAGGTTCCTGGACTCAGCGGCGACTCTCTGCTCCATGGCAGTGCAGTTCGCGTTGATCCTCTAGATCGACTTTCCGTCGTCATCGATGCTGGCTCTGCTTTCGATACCAGCGGCAAGGACATCAGTGGAGATAACTTCCTTGTCAAGTTTGACCTGGTAGACAAGTCTCTTTTGTGGAAAGCGAACTTGACCGAAGTTTACGGTGGTGTCTACGGCGGTGCTCAAGATACGGAATCCGACGACGCCGGCAACACATATGTTATCGGATCTTTCCCCAGCAGCATCCTCAAGGTCAGCGCTGACGGCAAACAAATTGATCCGTGGTATCTCTCCAAGCCGGCCAACCATAGCATTCAGGGCTTTGGAGGAATTGCCCGCAAAGGCGACATGCTTCTTGTCACTGATAACACTGATGGCCAGCTTTACAAGTTCGACATGAAGGATGCAAAGGGCAAGCCTGTTCATGTTCCGCTCTCAGGCTCCGATAGCAAGGTTGTCAGCTCCGCCCTTGATGGATTGCATCTACCTTCACTCTACGCTGGCACCGTCCTTCTCGCCAGCGACGACTCCAACGGTACTGTTGTGCTGAGATCTAGCAACGGAAAGTGGGCATCCGCTGAGAAGCTCGGCACTATCCCCAATCCCTATCTCAGCCAAGGTGGATTCACTGTCGCATCTGTCCAAATCGCCGAGAGTATCTATTCTGTTACCGAGTTCTTTGGAGATGCTGTCAATGGTCGCCCAGGAAATAGGACGACTTTCCCGCTCAGAGACATTACCAAGGAGATCGAGACTCTACTCAACGCCTAGATATCATGTATAGGCCAGGACAAGAGGTACGATGTCATAGGGCTGAGGTTGGTTTTGACAACGACTTAGATAGGGGGCACGGGTTCGATTCTTATTAGTTCATACATACTTTAACAACACAAAAATATTAGATTTAGATAGATTTTCGGAAATATAGACTTCTGCTTTGCATTGAACGATAAAGCCATCCTGTCTTTGTTTGCGTCAGGGACACTCACTTATTATGCTCTAAGGAGATACAGAGTAGACAGGGCAAGTATTACCTACAGTATGACAAGACCCAAAGTCATAACAAAATACTGCTACCAACTACAGTATCACCTTCGGTATTTGTCATCTGGCCGTCAGTTGCCGAGGTCAGGTCATCAATCTCAACTGTCTCGCCTGCCTCAAAGACTGCAGATCCTTCTGCACCTTTCACCCAACCTCTTTATTAATCATTCACGCTCAGTCTTGATTTTATCTCCTAAACCCTCTGTTTGAATAATTCGCTTTGCTACTTCTTTTCAGCCATTTCCCTTTGGATAGTATCAATCCAACCAGTCTAGATACGCCCCGACGAGGGTTTGAGAACTCTCCTGGACCTAGAAATTGACAGATTCCTTGTTCCTCAAACACATGATCTTGGACATCTTGATGATACGCCAGCTTGACCATGCTATCGACATTGGGTGAGCACTGAGTTTAACGCCGGTAATCTGCTCCGACATACCTTTCTGTACTTGTAAGGACACTGCTACCGAAGTGCACATCGCTGAATGATACAGATGGGTGATATCTATCTCCAGCACCTCGTCGCCATATACGGAGCTCGGCACTGATAGCGATGTAACCGTCTTCAGGCTCAGTAATTCTGGCCAGAGGCATGCTCAGTAATTCGGGCCAGAGGCATGCTCAGAGTAACATTTCTTACTCGCCCCAGGGGCAATAAGGTCTTTCTCAGTGACTCAATGTCCAACCGGGTAGAATCATAGGTGCTCTGGTCGAACATGATGGTATAAACATCCAGCGGTGGGGCTGTGGAGCGGGCTGCCACTCAGATGTTCAGGGTCGTCAGATTTTCCAAAATGTCAAGACGCAGCCCGTGAAAGTCCAGGCGCTCGTGGCGGTCTTCTGGTGAAGAGAGAAAAGGCGACGAGCATGCCAAAAACATACAAAGACTGGCTCTAGCGATAACTCGAGATATCTGCCATAAGTGCGAAAAGCTGGTGGCCAATGGCTCTCTTGCGATCTTCTTTCCAGAGATCTGCTGGTTCTTGTACTTCTGGCACTTTACAAAAACCAACAAACATGTTCAGAGCCCTAGTGTCAGTGAAGATGAAAGCAGTCGACTCATAAATTGATTTGAAGCATTCTAAGGATCTGCATAATTCAATCAGCAGATAATTAATGCGGTAATTTGAAGTCGGGCTCTTGCATGGTCTTGCATGACAGTAACATACTCATATATGGGCTCCATGATGATGAGTGTTCTGGGACACCAGTAGTCCAGCAAGGATCCCCAGAAGAATATGTGCGAAAGCCAGGACATGCGCCCCTCCCACGTAGCTCTGCGATGCGTTGGCCACATGCATAGTGATTGTTCCAGGCAGAATAGAACTGCTCAGTAAATGTTATGTTGTTGAAGCTGTTGCCTAAAGTGATACCAAACTAAATCCTCGTGGCATCGATCAATTCTTGGAGATCGTCTTCTACCGTGAACGCCGTGGTACATCGCCAGCGGCAGAAGTGAGACTTGGATTTGTCGTCTTCACTGCGATGCCAGATGATGTGCTGACGAAGGCCGCAGGTGCGCCATAGTTCAAGGTAGATGCCATCTCGAACTTCACGGGGTAGACGCGTAATAAATACGGACTGGAGCTGGGGATCTGGAGGCTCGTGGGTCATTTTCAGGGCCGGTCAGGTTTACATAGTATAAACAAGTACACAATAGGGTGAGTCATTTCGTTGCGGGATACGGCCATGTTTTAACCGCTCCCCGAGAAAGTAAGCATGGCATGACTTTACCTCAACATAAGCGTAGCATATGCTAAATTTAACACTACTCCAACCCGAACTCTCATGCTCACTATATCCTACGAGTGAAGGCGCTAATGCAAAATGGCATAGAGCATATATAAGCTAATAATAAAACTTAGCTATGGCGACTAAGATTGGACTACGAAGCATTCTCCCTATACAAGGTTCAGCTTGCTGTCTTGACAGGGTCTTTTGGCGTTGGGGCCGACCTTGGTCCACTTTGCTTCTCTATATCCTCCTTAACTGTTGTCGACAGTAGCCCAGTCAATGACTGCTTTGCAAGCCTTGCTTTGGCCTCCTTGAACCTGGCACGTTCTTTTCGCTGGTCTGCCTTAAGGGCTTCGTCTCGACGTTGTTATTCAGACTAAATAAGATCTATTGAATAAATTAGTAAATGTCGCTAAATATCTAACTGTATTTATTTTCAACGCTTATCCCGCCTACAGCAATTTGCATTCCTTTTGCGAGGCTAGTAGCTTGTGGGAGAAAGCTTCGTGCTCCCAAAACAACATCGCATGGAAAATTTAGAAGCACCAGAAACATGTGATCTTTCATCTACATGTTCAGCTGTTATGGCCACTGGAGTTCGACGCCGTATCTCGAAGTATATTATTTACCATTAAACCCCGTGACTGGCTTTCCTTAGCCTCCACGGAGACATAATTCCTCCTAAAACCTAAGCAGATCTACTAGGACGTATTCAGAAATATAATAATAACTTCATAGATCTTCTAGTTAACTATTAAAGTACTAACAGCTATTAAAGATCGTTTAAAAAATGAAGAACTTATTATACCAATCACACGTTGCCACATTGATTGCGGTAAGCGCTACTGCTGCAGGTAAAGGCAACCAATAGCATAAAATTTAACCACGTCTCCGCTTTCTGAATACAATGAGACTTTTGAAACTTCCCCTCGCAAAGTCAGCATGGAAATATTGGGCGCAACAGCTGCAAGCTTGCAGATTGCCGAACAGACCTTGAAGATTGCCCAGTTTCTCTGTGATTCCATATCAAAGCTCAGAAACGCTGCCGACGTTCAGGAAAAGCGTCTCGAGAGGGTTTCTCGTCTTACAGTTCTGCTCCATGCAATCATCTGCCACAAGGCCTTTCAAACCCATCTCGTTGAAGGGGAGCTCTCCCATTGCCTCCGAGATGTTAGCCGTCTGCGGGATATCATTGTCAAGCTAGACACTCCTCCCACTGCTAGCAAGTGGAGGAGGTATCCCAAGAGACTACTTGGGCTGTTTAAAGATGATGAAATCAACGAGTGTTTTGTCGTGTTGGAGAGGGACATGGGCTCTCTGGCAATAGCGTTGCAGAATGCGGATGCGTGAGAACTCTCTTGAACAAAGCGATGAATCCTCATACTGATAAGGTTCATGACAGACAACTTCTCAGTGACATAGGCATTGAACTGACGTCAATGCATGGCCATGTGATCAGCATGTCGATAGCCGTGGAGAAGATCGCAGACGGGGTTGAGAAGACATCTGGCGCCGTACCCCAGGTGCTAGAAAAGCTCGATAACCTTGATGTGGCCCTATCAAGATTGAATGTCTCCGAAGGGGCTCAACCACCCAAATTCATTAACTTTCCATATCATCGAGTGAAGGACTTTGTGGGCCAAGCTAATATCCTTGCTGCCATGCGCAGATGCTTGAGCGATGAAGCCCACGATTCTGGGCCACGATGTATCATTCTGAGGGGTCTACTAGGACAAGGGAAGAGCTCTTTGGCGATCGAATATTGCCGGCAAACCTTGGACCAGCCATATCAAGCCATCTTGTGGATTGATGCAAGTTCTCAGAGCTCTATTGATTACCACTTAACTGTTAGTGCAGAGCAGATTCTGGGTCCACATGATTCCATTCCTTCGACTTCCGAAGGGAAAGCACTTGTTATCTTTAAGAAGCTCACAGTTGGGGAAGTGCCATGGCTGGTGGTGTTTGATAACTTCGACGGGCCTCACTCTGTGCCCAAGTTTCACAAGTACCTTCCATCGTCATCCAACGCCTCTGTCATCATCACAACCCGTCGTCAGGACGTTGTGAATCTCATCTCGTGTGAAAAGTCAATAGAACTCGGAGCCATGAACGAAGACGATGCACTGGAACTTCTCCTACAAGCCTCCAAAACCACTCTACCCAAACAACAGGACCATCAAAGTCTTGCCGCTGCCCGTCAAATCGTTGAAGCTCTTTGGAAGAATCCGCTTGCTATCGTCCAGGCGGGCTCGTATATCAATCGCTCACGACTGGACTTTGCCGCCTTCTCGGATTTGCGTGAGGATCGGGCGAGGCTTCTTCTCGCAAAACCATCGACAATAGAGTACTTCACCACCCTGGAAGGCTCCGACATACCCAGAGCTATCACACTTCTCACGGCCTGGGATCTCACTCTCAGCCAGCTCGAGAACGAGGCGGGAGGGGGTCCCAGGGCTCATAAAGACGACCTGTTGAATCTTTTTGCCTACCTTCCATCTCGGAGCTTTTCAGAATCATACCTCGTATCATTTTGCTCCATAATGGAGCCGTGGGGCACGAGTGATGACATGGCGAAAGAGCCGGGTTCATTTCTTGCATCATGTCTTCAAGCCTGGGACTCGCGTGCATTCTCTGACATCTTGGCAGAATTCTACGATCTTGGGCTCATACAACAGTATAGACTTGACAAGGATGGATTTTATGTCGGGGAAATACCGGACATGGTTCAGGATTGCGTGCGTCTTCGGCTTCCTTACGAGACCAGTAGCAAGTATGAGCGACTATTTACTGATATCATTCTTCACTCCGGGGAATCACCGAGGCAGCCATCTAGACATGGAACTAACCTCGAAGACTCGCGAAATACTATCGTGCATCTTATTGATTCATGGGACATGCCTCCGTGGGAAGAACAAGTCGCCGAACTTGTGCTCAAAATCTGGAATTCGGGCAATGAATATGGCTTCGATTTCGCCAAAGAATACCCCAGTCTCTCTGGGGTGAGGGAGCAGCTGACCTCAGAGGTTTCGTCATTCCAGTCGTCTTTGAAGGACACACATTCTTTGGATAACTTGAGGACCAAGATAATGTGCGTGGCTCAGCTCATCCCTACGGGAGTTGATCAAGAGGCCATCGATAACTTCATCCTGCATCTAGAAGGTGAAAGTAAGGGATGGAGTGGCTACACGGAGACTTTGCTCACAAACGTGGTCAAGTGGTTGTTGCCAGTAATCAAGGTCGTCGGTCCGCTTTCTCCGAGCTTTATTGACCTGATACGCTTCATGGGTGATATTCTCATTTCCCGATCGAGACACCAGGACGCTATCCAAGGGTTTCAACTCTTAAAGGGCGCGTTCATAGCCATAAAATCTCAAAACAAGTCTTCCCCAGTTGAGGTTGAGTGCCTGAATGCCCTTTGTCAGGCTAGTCACGCCTGCCGAGAGTATGAGACGGGCGAAGTATTAGCCAGGATCCTCATCAGCCGTTACATCTGTGAGGACGAGGGAGGAAGATTGCCATACGCAATGCTTCATCTCGGGATATCCTTGTACTTTATTGGGTGTAAGGATAGGGAGGCGGTCAAGCCCCTCGAGGAGGCGGTCAAGGTCCTCGAGGAGGCATCAAACATTTTTACCGTGATCCTTGGAGACACCCACCTTGACAAACTTAGGTGCGATGTGCGCCTCGCTTGGGCTTTGCCCTGGATAAATGAGCCGAGGCGAGCTCTTGGCGTCGCGACCAAGGCCTTGCGAACCGTTCGAGAGCACTACGAGACCATCGACACTTACCCCGCTCAATGGGTCGAGTGGCAATGCCTAGGCGTGCAGGCATTCTGCCAAAACAGCATAGGACAGTCAAGCCAGGCAATCCAAACTAAAAGAGAGGAGCTTGCCTGCAGAAGAAGGAGTGATAGAGATAAGGGGGACTATTATGAGGAGCTTTTGAGGTTTGCCGAGATGCTTTTGGATGTCAACCAGCTACAGGAGGCCAAGACTGCAGTAGAAGAAGCAATCTGTGGACTTTCAAGGCTAGGATATCGAGAGAGTGATGAGCTTATGTCTTATGCTTATGGTGTTCGCCGGGCAATAAATAATCACTAAGAGAAATATAATAAAAAGGTTACAAGGATACTTGCTAAGTCTTATTTTGGACATGATAGATGACAGTCCGGAAGTTGAGCTTGAGTTCAAAGCTCTGCGTTGATCTATCCGCTCCAAGCTGTTGTGTATTGATCTTTTGTGGCAATGATGTCTGAGTATGGGGTACACGCTCTCATACAGTAAATTATTTCTTGCGGCTGTGAGACCATGGCTCTCCTTGCTACCCTTCTTTATCTTACTAGATTGCCTCCAAGTCTAAAGGGCCAACAGCGAACTCAAAAGCCCAGGCTGTGTTTTCATCCTCATTCGTCTGATAAATAGGAAAGGTGACTGAGTCGCCAGAGTACTGATGCACATATGTTCCTCTATCAGTAGGGGCAGATACTTCCCCATAGTGACCATTGTCGATGAATCCCCAGGTATGGATAGGAAGATTGCCAGAAGTCGGAAGACCCACGGAGCTTAGGTTATCGATAGTGATGAACCAGGTGCCAGTTTTGCCATTTACGCCGGTCAAGACGCGAACCTTATCAGATCCAATGGTTGTGTATATGTCCAGCGTCCCGTCACCACTGCCCGTGGTGGTGGCGCGAGTACCAGTCATGTTGAGGTTGTAGTACTTGTAGACCTGGAACTCGCCGTTGGGGACGTAGCCTCCGGCTGTACAGCTGTTGGTATCTGATTTTCCTAGAAGAGATGCCATGAAGTCATGCAGGCCGCATCCCATGATCCAGTTTCCTCGAAGACCGATGTAGTCGTATCGCTCCAGACGCGAGATCCACCACGCTGCCCCTGTAGCACGCTGTTCGTCGAAGACGGCGTATTCGTTGATGTTGACTTGGCTGTCGGGTGCATTGTACTGCTGACGAAGGGCGCCCCAGTTGTTGTAGTCATTGGCCGCATCGCCGGGCTCGTCGTGCCAGGTCCACTGGTCAGGAACCACATTGTTGTCTACAACGTATTTCACGAATGCCACCCACCAATTGTTTGAGGTTGAGGGTTGACTAGAGCTAGAAGGACCAACAAGATTAACATTATCAAATGCCGAGGCTATTGAGAGTACTGATGTCAGTAGAGTTCCTCTGCGTCCATACCTTTCCAGTGTTCATGCGTAAAACTTACATGATCGGATACGATGATAGGTGCGGTTCCACAACTGCAGATATTGATCTTGGCTACGGTTCCAAAACCAATCACCATCAGGCCTATGTCTCCTACGTTAGAACTAGTCGTTTCCGGTTGTATAGTATCGAGCGCTTCTGCTTACTCATTCCAGATGTCAAAGTCCAAGCCCTCCAACATATCATTGGCCTGCAAATCACCAAGCAACTGGTCCAGAAAGTTATCATAATCAGTCCAGTCTCCATTGTCGCCAGGCCAGACTGAAGACTGGTTCGTATGATCAGTGCCCCAAATATCGTGGGGCAGGATCTGGAACCTTGCACCGAACTTGCGAGAGGTTTCATAGTTCTGTTTGGTCGACTCGAGGCGTGCTTTGTAGGCGTTGAGACCGTAGATCCAACCACCCTCGCTAATCTGTGCACCTCCAGCACGAGCATAGTTGAAGCCCATGTCAGAGTAAAAGTGATCAGGGATCTGGTCCGGGGATTGGCCAAACCCGACGTCAGGGATGCCGTAGATGAAGCCAGAAGCCAAGTGCTGAGGCGACCCTCGCCCCTTAGAGAGGTCAACAGTAGCCGTGTTGGAAGAGGATTGACGGGGCTCAATAGCGGATGAGAGGACGAGCTGAGGCAGCATCGCCAAGGCCACGAGGCCATTCTTTGTCAAGGAACGCATTATCAAGGTAAGCGAGATATCTAGACAAGTTGAGAGGTCAAGATGAGTACTGAGAACAGTGCTGTGGTGCAGAGATGTGAGTAAAGCGACAGAATTGTTATGCGACTATAATAATATTTATACTTCAAGTTGGAGATATTACATCACCCGAAAGCCGAGCTAGTTGCTGCGCTAAGTTACCCCGTGGGGACCCCAACCCGGCAGAAGGGGTCCGGCATTTGTTCTTAGGCCCCAAGATTGACAAGACTAAAAGCGCCCCTTGCCTAAACATCAGAGCGTAAGTCTGTGCCCTTACCGTACTCGGAGACTCTAGCCTTATTACTGTCCGGTGGGAGGCTTCATTCCATACATACCCCAGACGAAGGCTGCATTCCAGAGTCATCCCGGTGGGATGTTTCTATTCCTTAATCACTCCGGTGGGAGGCGTTATCCCATGACCAACTCAGTAGGAGACCGCTCGGGTAACTTCAACTACCACCATGTCCTTTGACCCTATTACCATTGGTAGATTTAGTCAAACAATTGTTGACAGAGACGGTGGTTACAATAACCACGCAGAGTCAATTTACTACAAAGCAGTGGCACGAGAGAATGCCAGACCAGGCAACTTTTTCATGATTCTATCCATTGGTGCTGAGATGGACCAGCTCCGCAAGGCGCTTTTCACCAAGGCTACCAAAACAGACACTACTGCCGCTCCCTTAGAAATCACATCGAGCTGGAACCAGATCCACAGCGGCTTTCCTACTTTCAAGTCTCCCAAGGTCTTGAGAAGATCGACCTCGTTGAGTATCAGAAGCTTAATGAAATCGCTTCCGGACGCAGATATACATGGAAAAGTCCGATAGAGACGGGACTGGACAGATTACAGCTTCCAAGCATTTGTTGAGCGGATATTTACATGAGTAAGACCAGACGTTTTTGGTCTTGCTTATATCTCACAAATACTCTATTGAAACTTTGTTGCCTCGTTACTTTGTTGCTTCTGGTATCAGTGTTCAACAGGGCCAGTACATTAAACGCCACGCAGAGTATCCGAACTTTAAACCCTTCAACCCTCGGGCCGCCAAATATGCTCAAGGAAGCGATCTCTACGGCGATGGCACGATATCGCTACCTGAACGTTTTGCAGAATCCCCCCAAAGCACAGGTGTATGATCCTCAAGCCTTTCATGCAGCTGGGAAGGGCCATGCAGCTGCGACAATTGGTGGCTTGTCCTACAGTTCTTTGCTCTGTTGGGACTCCTCCTCGCAAAGAGGACACTCACTGCATTCCAGTGACCGTTGGCGCCTGCAACTGGGTCTCAACGGAGCTGAGAAGCGGTTACGCACCCGAAGTGCGCGTGGCTAATCTATGGATGATTTTGGCTAGCTATGATCCCCGGATCAGGGAGTACACGCACCAGCCCAACACATCGACCTCGGTACACATTTGCGATCTCTAGGTCAGCGTGCCTGCATCTTACCGCCGGGGGGCCGTCTTGTTCCTATCTATCAATCCTGATACCTTCTATGCCCAGCTCCAACATGAGATTCCCACTTTGAGTCTTGCAACAGTCACCTGTGGAGGACGCGGTTCGGAGTCAGACCAACAATGCGGCGGCAAGAGTTTGTATGGCAGTGAGGCGCCAGACTGGAGCACTATCAAGATGTCCCTACGGGTACCTGAATCATATCACCTTAGCCATCTCGGCAGCAAAGACTGCGCTCAAAGTTGTATTATCGCTTGTCAAAAATAAAATGTAGACTTGAGTCATTCCTACAATTGTATATGAGTAGCTTGGAGATGGAAGTTGCGTATCAATACGTTAGCTGAATGTCTGCAGAATCTCGAACATACCAATAGATTAGTATCATCGGTCAGCCCTGAAGGCCAGGAAGAACAAGGTGAATCCTTCGATGATACACTACGTAGGTCAAGCCACGGCTGAGATTCCTTTGGACTTGTCCTGCATCGTTTTGAAACGTGTCTGCGCCTTTGCGACAACGTGAAGTCTCACAGGAGAAGGAATGGTAAGACTTGGCTGATTGTGAGTATATAGTTGCTTTCAGTCATAAGTCTCAATTATAAGAAAGTCATCTAGCTTACATTTTAGACATTTTACCGCAACGCCTGACCAATTGCTACAGCATGAATGCTGAGCTCAATAAAGGGTTCCTGCTAAACGAGCCACTAGCAGCCTCCTACTAAACAGTTTGAAACACATATTTAAAACTCTGAAAAACTAGAATCTATTTATCAGTCATAATGTATCGCTCTAGTATAGCTTTTATAACAGCAACTGATGTCGCAGCAGCAAAGTCTTGCCGTTCCTTGTTCTTATGAGAGTCGGCATAATCGTAGAGACCTTTTACCACGATACAGGACAAGTCTTCCCACAAACCGACGCTCTCCATCTCAAAAGCCGCGATGCCAAGCTGTTCAACGAGCATATCTCGATCTCGACTCGACTTTAGCACTGTGTCTCCAGAGCCGAATCGCCCTAGAAAGATCAAAGGCTGTTTTGCCTTACAAATTTCACCCTGTCTTTCTAAACGCATCTTCTCTTCCAGTCCATGTCTTTGTACCAGGAATGTTTTATCATATGCCACCTCATCACAGGGAACTCCACAGCAGCGCTCATATACTACATCCGAACTACTAAAGCGTGCTGCTGAAGCGTATAAATGGTACCAAAGCGTCGATTGGATGATGGGTAACTTGGTATGAAGAGTCGGTCACTAGCTGACTCAGGATACCGATATTTTGGGCTACTCTTCTGGATCAGCTCGAGGATTCCCGTATGTCTTTTCTTCATATTGTCAAGGGAGACATCGGCTTTGAGCTAAATAAGAATATTTCTGACCAGTTTTGTCGGAGTGTGTGCCTTCTGTTTGGTCATGAAACCTCCATGATACGGTATTCCAAACCCGTTCTGTATCATATTTGAACTAACTATAACATTACCAAGTGAAACCTCTGTTACTCTACCACTCAGTAGTTGTATGTTTGGGGTTCCGCTACGAATACAAGCGAGCAGAACTATCTGAAACTCTGGGTAGGAAAGCTTTAAGTCCCCAGCAGCAGTTGCTGCGCTTACCTTGCATATGATAGACAAAGTAAAGAGAATTAAATAAAGAAACTAAACTAGATAGCCTAGAACATATATATGATACGATTTGATTAGAACTACCGGTCGAGGTCAATATTGTTAAACCAGCCAAAGGGTCTCTTGGTTTGTTGACTTTAACTGGTCTACTATCTCTGACCCAAAAAGCCTCCCAACCCCAATCCTTTCAAAGCAAGACGAACCATCTGCTATCCGCTGGAGCAAAAGAATATTGTAGGCCTGGTGGGCAGACAAGCAGTAGCCAAGACCAAATCCTGGGAAATCCACTGTTGTTTTTGTAACTGGGAAAGCCAAGACATCCAGCAATATGGGTTGCGAGCTTGCAATCAGGTCATCGATTGATGCCCATCCACAGAGAATTTCTGGAAACTGAGAAAGACTTATCTTTCTCCAGTACTCTCGTGTCCGTGTCCCGGGAATCGTGGTGAACCCTGTTTGTAAATTATGTTCCGAGTCGATTTCATATCCCGATAGGGTAGCTGCGATGTCCAAGTCTGAGTCTGAGTCGAATAGGCCGCTTACTCTGACACTAAGCAACTTTCCCCGCATGACTAGAGTATTGAACTGCGGTGTAATAAACTGGTCAGCCGGAGCGATGCGGTTTTTTAGGTTTGCATCTCTAGTGAGGTCGTTTCCAGATGCTGACATTTGTTCATCCCCCGAGGTTTTCTTGGCACCGAGGAATTTGCCAATCTCTTTGGTGCGTCGAGAATGCTCCGGCGATCGTTGACGATGGTCCAGCTGCCATACGATAGGATTTAAAACTGACGCCCAAGACCACGTAGGAATTCCATTCAGCCTTTGGCCCGAACAAGCACCATCCATCTCCCATAACAGGCCCACCCAAATGTCCCCAGCCCACAATCCTGACAGATAAAAGCTATACCAATGCCACTTAGGATCTATTGAGCGATTGATATCAATAGCAAACTCCTGAGAGATACCGGCAAGTGCTGTCAATCTGTCCTCGTTGGCCTTCGTAAGCCGTAGAGAAGAATAAGTGTGAACGGCAAATCTCCACCTGTCAAAGATGCTCTCTTCCGACGTTGGAAAATCAAATCTAAATAGATTCTTAAGAGAGAGATCGGCATTTACGTCGTTCAGAATACCCAAGTTGACATCGTTCGACGCTGTGGTTCGCGGGTTGAACTTCTGGCACTGATAGAAACATGCCGTTCTGGTGTAGCAAATAACGCGTCTGCTCAATATCCACTCTTGAAAGATCCATCCCCGATTTAATAAATCGGATTGGGCAATTTCTTGGTCATACTGCTCCTTGACCTTTGACTGATCGACAGGACATACATAAAAGTAGCCTTTCTGAATGCCTTCCCGGTCTCTATATGGTAGTCGGACAAGATTGGGAATAAGCTCCTGGCCAGAAGCTGTGAACAGCCCCGTCTCTCGGGTAACGCCGAAACCAGCAACAGTAAAGAAAGAGTTTTGGTAGTACTTAGCCATCCTTGAGGCTTCTACTATCCAGTCTTGTTCACTGTCTTGGATGATACAAAGCGAGTCAATCCATACAAACGGTATACCCATCTTTAATGCAAGAAGAAAAGCATCCTCGAAGTGACGTGGAAGGTGGTCCAACGCTCTTCCACAAAGCCTTTCAGAGTAGTTGCTCTGTAGAGTGGAGGCGTTGGCAGTATCTGGTTGAACCCAACGATGGGTGAGCGTGATGTACTTTCCTCGGCGACCACCAGTTTCTTTTAATGCGAGTACCCTCGCCCCGTCAACGTTGCGGCTGACTTCAATACACCGATTTGGCAGATCAGTCACTTCTGGATTCAATAGAGGCGAGCCTGATAAGGATACGCGACATTCCTCGTGGTCTTCTTGACACTGCTGGAGCCAACGCGATAACATCCGTATGTGACCATCAGATGCTGTTTCTGTGTTTAGTAGCCGTCCCAATACATCACCATTGACGGCTGCAGGTGAACCTAGCCCATAGTTAACGACCTAACATGTCGGCTTAGTGATAAGAAACACGTAGTTGGCTCACCTTCGTCAGCTAGGATCTGGAAAGGACTCAAACGAGTGACGTTGGGTAGTATTGAAACCGAGCTATTTGTGCTACTCGCCCACAATCTAGTCAGCCCCAATGGACTGCCGGGGCTGGAGGTGTTGTTGTTATGGTTGCATTGACTTTCCATCCGATGTTTCCACTCTTCGTCAGCTTGCAAATAGATCCACTGCGGCCAATGAAGCAGAGTCGCAATCGTACCCTGCTTCCGTCCGTGAGGAAACCGCGCTTTGACTAGTAGTGAGCAAAAGGGACAGCCAGACTGGGCAGCACTAATAGTTGAAAGCAACTTGTACCCCCTTAGTGCGTACTTCGCTGGGTCAAAAACCTGGATGTCGAATGCCCGGCACGTATCGCAAAGTTCCATAGCCATCTTGAGAGGAGGTGAATATTGTCCAGAGGATGAAATCACGAGACAGGGATCTTCGACGCGTAAGTTTTCTGAAGCAACCAGCAACCAGCAACCA